>WBMZ01006502.1:0-31821 GCA_013400975.1 Atrichornis clamosus
TCTCTCTCTCTTTCTCTCCCCCCGCTCTCTCCCGCAAGCCCCGCTCGCCGCCTGCCCTGCTCCGAGCGGGGACAGCCCGAGCCCCTCTCTGCGTGTTCACAGCGGACCTTGATTTAATGTCCATACAATTAAGGCACGCGGTGAATGCCAAGAGAGGAGCCTCACAGCTTCATTTTCATGGAAATTGGGGACATAAACCCTCTAATTACACTTAACAACAGCCACGGAGCGATCTATGGAGCATCCTCGGCCTTTTGACAAATAGGAGTAACAATGCGCCAGCGCCCGGCGGGGCAGCTGTCTCCTCGCATTAACGGGGGCACGGGGGGAGGCGGGGGGAGGCCCCGCTCCGGCCCCGCCGGGGCTTGCGGGGGCTCCCGGCGTACAAAGGGCAGGAGGAGCGGCAGGACAATGCGGGCAGAGCTGGGGGGGCCGCGGGCAGGGAGCGCTCCGAGGAGCGGGGCGTGGGCGGGGGGTGACGAGCGGCCCCTCGTTGCAGAGCGAGGGACCCCCCACCCATTCAAAGGGACACCCCCGCCCTTCTCAGTCTCCTCAAGGCCGTTCAGAAGCTCCCTGAAAAAACACTCCTTTGGAGGTTTTAAGGAAGGGTGGCGCTTTTTGCTTCGTTTTTCTCACTAGCTATTTTTTGGGTTTATTTTTGCCGTTGCCCCTGCAATGCTCCTCCCTCATGTGGGGGCTCGGCCATGTGGCTCCCGTTGCTCTGCGGAGCTGCAGCACCGGTCCAGGGTCCTGTCCTGTCCCTCGGACTGTCCTCACAGCCCCTTTGCAACTCAACTACTCACAGAACTAAATTATAAGCCTGCTTTTTTCTAAAAGTGGGGCTGGCAAGGTGAGAGGCTGCAGCACCGCAGCCTCCCCAGTGCCACCTCCGGCCCTGTCACCACAGCCTGCAAGGTGGCACACATCCCCTTTTGCAGTCTCCAGCGAGACTGCAGCAGCCCACATTGGTTCTTAGGTTAGGCTTTAGACCTCAATAAATCTCTGTTGTAAGACTCGTGTATTCAACTTCCTAAAGAATGCTGAGCCTTAAGTTTGAGCTTCCTGAGAACTGTGCTTGGGCAAGGGAAGATTTAATTATTTGGCAGCAAAAAGCCATAGAGCTGGATTCAGCCGCATACACACAACTCTCTGCGCCCCCTCCCCTCTTCATCTCTGCTCCACTTTTGTCAGCATTGCGTCTGTCCAAGGAACTGAGGCCATGGATGTCTCTCTCCATCCTCCATCCCCGCCCAGCTTGTGTGGGACACACGACCTTGTCTGCAGTGGAAATGTCAGCAGCAGAGCACTTGCCTTGTTTAGGAGGGGGGGAAAGGAAAACCCAACTGTACTTTGTGGGATTACTTGATTTCATGCTGGCCTGTGAAAAGCAAGAACCTTCAGGTAGGGCTTCTGGGGGAAGCAGGGCAAGGGAAGAAGCAGAGGACACGGGCCGTGGAGGACAGGAGCATGGAGCTGAGGCTGTTCTGCTGCAGAGGCATCGCACAACCGAGCAGTTGTGAACGGGTCATGCCTCCAAGACTGCCAAGAGACACGAGTGAGGAAGCACACGGTGCCCAGAGGGCTCCATCGAGTGGTGCAGCCACCCATCCCTCTCCTGCGGACCTGATCCAGCAAGGCCAGGTAGTGTGTAACTGCAGCAGCTCACAGGGCAAGAGGCTGCGAGGTGCTGGAGGGCCCAGCTTCATCAGGAAGGCTCTAGAGGCAAAGAGATCCTTACAAGAAGCTGGATTTTCCCCTTGCTCTTTCCCAATAGATCAGCGCAAGTACTGCAGTGTCAGACCTGCTTGCTCCCACGCCCATCCCGTGCTGCAATGTCACAGGACACGTTTTGACCTCATTTGCCCCCAGTATAAGTCAGGGGCTATGCGGTGGCTGGATTCACTGCTGGGGGAAGGGAACACCCCTGATCTTTTCCATGAAACCCTGTTGGGGAGATCTTCAGCCACAGGGCATTTCTGCTCTTGAACAAGTCCTTGGTTCTTTGCAAGGCAGGTAGGGAGGAATAAGGAGCCAAGTGCAGGGAGACAGATCCCAGTAAACCTAAATTTGACATTGAGAGGAAGGAGCAAGTGACTCCAAGGTAAACTGCAGTGCAGCAGGAAAGCTGCTGGCTTCCTCCAGGGGCCACCAAGAGGCCAAGGACAGCTCTAAAGGAATGCAGGTAACTGGTGGGGGCTGTGTGGGGCCCAGTGGAACAGACTGGGCCTGGTCCCCAGGTTGGGACTGAGAATCAAGATCGGTTGTGCCAAGATGGTGCAAGCCAGATGCTCATCCTGGATCAGATCCCTTTCCAGGTTTGCAGGGGAGGGTGTTGCACAGACTCCTCACCAAGACTGCCTCAATTCTCAAATGTTCTCTCCTCCCTTGGGCTTTCTGCGTGCTCCCTTCTTAGCCAAGAGGGGATTTATTTAGGTTTGGTCACTTAGATGTGATCCTCCCTCACACAAAGCCCCTGCACTGCTACACCTATTGCTCCACGGTGCCTGGGGAGCCATCCCCATCCCTGCTCTGTGCAGAGCCAGCAGCTGCAGCACGGCCAGGGGCGCCGGGTCACACACACCCCACCAAACTCTGGGGCCACCCCACTGCGAGGAGCCCTTCACGCTGATGTGACACCCAGGGACACAGCAAGAGCGGGATCGGCTGTGGAAGAGCCAGGAATGCTGGCAGTGGAGCCGGCCGTGGTTTCATGTTGCACATTCCCTGCTCCCACACTGACCCCTGTTTAGGTAAGTCAAGGTTCAGCCGCCTGGGAGCAGAGAGTTAATGCACAGAGACCTCCGTGTGTCCATAAAGCTGCTCACCCCTGCCTTCTCCGTCACCTTTTCTGCCCAGTGTGGATTCACAGGTCCCTCGAGGATACGGTCCCACTCGTGTGCCACCGCCAGCTCCTTAGCTGTGGTTGCTGGGGGTCCTACGGCCATTCCTGGCTGGCTCCGTGGCTCAGCCCTGCTGTGGTTCAGCTGGAGGCACCTCCTCCAGGAAGTCACACACCCCGCAGGCTGCTCAGACAAAAACAGCTCCCAGAGCAGCACCATTAGTCACACAGCAAGGACAGCAGTGCCACCAAGTCACCTCCAGTCACAGGCACCACCTCCCTGACATTCGGAAGGAGGATTTATCCAAGATCAAATGTACTCCTGTGCCAGTCACAGCTTTAGTCCAGTTTCCTGATGGGAAAGCCTCAGGGAATATGAGCTGCAACAATGGGTCTGGATCAGGCCTTTCTATGATAGAGTCACCACAGAGGAGAAATCACCACCTTATTTACCCTCCACAATCCCCCCACACTCAACAGAGTGACACAGTTTCCTCCCTGCAGGGAAAACCACTGGATCCAAGTTGGGGTGAGAAGGAAGCATTCCCTTCTACCCTCTAAGCACCTCTTCCTTGCAGATGTACACAAAGCACCAATCTCCACTCCACACCCACACGACAACTGCTCAGGGAATGCCTCTGCTCATGCCTGGCTCATCCTGTGCAAGTCCTGACGTCAGTCATTAAGGACAGGTTAAAAAAAAAAAGGTGTCTTTGCTCTCAGATCCCCCCAGGGCAGACAGAGCTGCCTTGTCAGCCCACTGTGTGTGCCAGGGAGGCCTCGGGTTCGGTGGAGAAATACAGGGACCACTTGCAAATAGGATAAAAAGAAACCAACCCGGGCAGAGGCCTGACCTTTGATGACATGTGTGGGTAAACATAAGAAAAAAAGGGGTTGAGGAAAGAAGGTAACAGTGAGTGCATAAAGGGCTGCTGCAAGGAGAGGGAAGCAGCTGATTTCCACGGCTGTGTAGGGTAGCAAGGGGCCAGGCCTGCAGCAGGAATGATTCAGGAAGCAGGAAAAGAGCCTTCTGGTGGAAAGGATAGAGAAGCACTGGAACAGCCTGGGAAAGAGGAGAAATTCCTGCCCAGGGAAGATACTGGGGAAGCACCTAGCAGGGGTCCCAAGGCAGCACTGGTCACTCCAGTCTAAAGTCAGAAGTGGCATCACACGCCTATTTTTCCTGGAAGTATGGCAAAGCCCCCAAACATCTTCATGTCTTTTCCTAAACTCAAAGGGTTCGTCTGTGTTCCACAGAGGCCAGAAAGGTGTCACTGCTCAAGTGGCAATGACAGAGCACACTGCCTTGGCAACCTCATTCAAGAACAAGATTGAGGCATCCCAAAAAACGTGATCAAATTCAAGCACCATTTTTTTTTCTAAAAAGATAGAAATGGGATGTATCTTCATCAGTCCTACAGAAATAATCCTATTTGGGATTACTTCCTCACACGGTTTGTGCAAGCCAGCTCAAAACCAATTGAGAGCATTACCAAGGTATGATACCCTCAGGTGACATCCCCGAGGGATTGCCATTTTCTTTCATCTCCTAATAGCTCCCTTTCAATGGACTGCACACCTTCCTGGGTATGTTTGCAGAAACAGAGGAAAACACTGATAATTTGATGTGTTTAGGGTTATATGTGTATATATATATATATATATTTTACAGGTGCATCTGAAGATACATATTTATAATATATATTCATATACATAATATACATATTCATATACATATTATACAGCTGTCTCTCTGTCCAGGGGACTTGTAAAGTCAGACAGGGAAGGATTCAAAGCACTCCCTCAAGGACCCTGAATTCTGCCCTACCCTCAAGGGAGGGGAGAGGTGATTTTTTTAGTCTGTCAGGACAATTCACCTCACCTTCAGCACAGCTTTCCCAGCCTGGGCTGCCTGAGTTTTGACATCGTAAAATGAGGGACCCTTTATAACATCCTCCCTCCCTGCAGAGCTTGCCTGTGCTTTAGAGTGTCTTCCCTGTGCTGTTTGTGGAGCAGCTCTAGGATGGGGAGAGGACAGGGATCGCTTTCACAGCCTGCTCTCATAACCCTCTAAGTAACCCCACCGTCAGCTGCTGCCCAGCTCAAGCAGGCAACAGCTGTTTAAACTTTTATCACCTTTAGTACAAAGGGAGAACTGACATAAAACCAGTTCCTGCAGAGCAGAGAAGACAAAAGCGGGACAAAGACACCGTGGCTCTTGCAAAGGGCCAGGTGACCGCAGGATGGCACCACTGTCGCCTCTCGTCCAGGGACACCGTGCCAGGGATGGGAAGCAGAGCAGGAGCGCTCCTGCTGACAGACTACCCGGCCCCCGGGCCTCCCGGGTGGCGTTTGTGTCACTGAACCGCCGATGAATGATTCAGTATCCTGGACCTACAAAGGCCCTGAGCTGCGAATTTGGTTTCAAGACCGTGGCTTGAGTTAAATTTCATTCCGAATTGAGGAGGCAGCTCTGCCTCCTCCTGCCAGTCCAGCCCCGCTGGCCCCGAGGCCAGAGACACCCCTCTGGCATTTATGGAAACAACCAGTAGGGATGTTCTATTACATTCTTTCACCCCCAACTTTTTAGTCCATCTTGCCAGTCTCCCACTGGCTTCGCCGCTCTGACTCAGCTCTGAAACCCTCTCCGCCTGGACAACCAGGCCCGCTGCAGCCTGGCACCCCGCCCTCCTGCCCCCCGTGCCCGGTGGCCCCTCTGCAGAGCGCAGGAGGCAGCTGGGGAAGGGGCAGGTGCGGCGGCGCTCGGGCTGCGAGCCATGGCTGCTGCCGGGCACACGGTGGCACTCGCTCTCCATCCCAGCAGAGGCTGCGGGACCCAGCCGCCGGTGCAAGGTGCAAAGAGGCGTGGGGATGACTCCGTGCCAGAGGATGCGTGTTCGGTCCCTTCCTCGCAACCCCGGGCCCCTCTCTGGATCCTCCAGACGCGGCCGATCTGCTCGTGCTCGGGCCCTTTCCCTCGCACAGGGCAGTTCTGGATGCCAGGGCTGCCACTTCCGCGGGCTTCTGTGGGATGTTGGCCAAGAGTTCGTGTCTGAAGGGACACGGCTGGGAGTGTGCAAGGAGCAAAGCCTTTCCCGCTGGTGTGCGAATTTACCGCTGTGATGAAATGGGCCGTCTGAATCCCTTTGTCCCCATAAGGAGGGGAGGTTTACAGTCATCACCTAACTCGCCCTTAGCCGAGCAACTGGTTCTCCCTCCTTGCACTCATTTCCACAGGCTTCCCAACGGAGATCCACACGAACGTGTTCCTTCTCCCTCCCCAGAAGCAGCACAAGACTCCTTTTCCCCAGCCTTGCCCCTCCCAGGTTAACCCAGGCCCCAGGGAGGATGGATGCTCCTCACCACTTCACCGCACAGTGCCAACATCCAGCCTTCCCCCACCTCATGCCAGGAAAGCTTGTATCCCTTCCCATATGGAAATGCCAGCTGATTCAGAGAGGTTCATGTTTTGTGCAAAGCAGTGATCAAAGGCTTGCTTGCAGCTGTTGAGCCTGATTTTAGCTATTGCACAACACAAGAAGCTGGGTCCTAGCTCACCTTATCCCCAACAGCATCTCCAAACGAGGAATGATATTTAAATGAGACCTTCAGAAATCACCTAATATGATGTGTCAAATCTCTTGCATTCAGATGGGAAAGAAAAAAAAAAAGGTAGAAGCAAGGGAAAGGAGGAGGTGGTGTGTGCACATGAGATAATTTGTCAGGAGCTTGTACGTCAGCTCACAGAGAGAAGACTTGTATCACATGCTTGTAAACGGGCAATTTCCATTTCAGAGGGGTTGCTTGTAGTGTGGCACCCTCATAAAAGACATCCCACGGGGTCCTGCAGCAAGAGAGGGTGTGCAGTGTCAATGCCAAGGCACAAGGTTGCCAAATTCGGGGGCAGCCAAGTTGTGGGCTTGGAGTGTAAGGCATGAGGAGCAGACACCCAAGGGTCTGCAAATAAATTAAGGGAGGGAGAGGAGAGGTGGAACTGGGATGGGGCAAAGCAGCACTGGAAACTGGCCAGTGGAAGCAGAAGGATATGGGAGCTGATTTATTGGGCTGCCTGGCAGTTTTCTGCTCTAGACTCTGCTGGCAGCACAACCCCTTCCCACCCAAGGCTCCCCCTCTTCCCAGTGCAGTAACAGCTAAACAAAGTCAGCCACCTACACTACCAAATCCTGATGCCAAACCTTACCACTGGAAACCTGTCATTTCACAGCTAAATTCAGGTGCAGGCCCCAGAGACAGAAAAGCTTTTGGCATCGTTACAGGAAAAGATCTGGAAGTGCTGTAGGAAGTTACATCCCAATTAGCTTCACGTCAAGGTGGGGTAAGCATTACAAAGCATTTAAAAGATCAAATGCAAAAGCACAGCTTGAGTAATAGGGACCAAGGTGATTTCAGCAAGGAACAGTTGTGGTTAATCTGGTGGAGCTCTTTGAGGCTGGAACTGCTGCAGCAGCCAAAGGGGAGGGAACAGCACAGCACAATTAGGTTTGCAGCGTGCAGTGGACAGGGCTTTGCAAAAGAAGCTAATGACTGAGATGGGGAGTCCCAGAATAAGTGGATGTGCTGTGGCTTAATGCTCTGGAAATTGCCCAGAAACAAAGATGCAAGCAGGAAGGTATTAAAGGAAACCTTCTATGTCAGAAGGAAATAATTACAGGGATGCAGCAATACAGCCAGCTTGGCTGGGGCAGAACAAAAGGCAGTGAGGAAGGACAGAGAGCTTCCTAGGGCAGGGGGCTATATCTCAGTCCTGAACATCATATTCCATGACCCCTCATGCCCCAAATAATTCCCTCTTTTTTTAGCAGAGTTGCTGAAATTTTGCTTTTTGTATTTTTTCCATCTTTTTTTTTTTTCCTGCTCTAACGGCGTTTGGTTTGCTGGTTTGGGGGGTTTTTGGTGTGTTTGNATTTGGTTTGCTGGTTTGGGGCGGGGGGGGTTTGGAGTGTTTGTTTGGTTTATTTAACAAAATCAGGAACTTCTTTCAGAACAAACCGTGCCAGCAGCACACACAGGCCCCATCTACGTGGGGATGGAACAGTTGCATGGCTGCGATCACATCCTATACTTGGAAGGCCAAGCATGAGCTATGCCAGATGGTGCCAACTGGGAGTTACACTCCCCATATCCTTCCCTGCATTCTGCAAATCTGCAGAGAAATGGGAATGGCAGGTGAGGAAGAGAAAGACCTCATTTTGTACCCTTTAGCTTTGGTAAGAGTCTTGCAATGCAATAGTCTGACACACATGAGAACAAATTCCAAGTGAATGGCACCTAAAAACCTTCTCACTTCCCAGGACTTGGTAACCTGAGAGCAGGGACATAAGAGAAAACTCCAACATGACTAAGACTGCAGTTTTAAGCTCTAGTTCTTGAATTCACTCTTTGGTTGTAATACTCCCAAGACAGGCTGATTCTCAGCTCGAGGTACATCCCTGCAAAGACCCCAGTCCGAGGGGTTCCCACCTTCTGGGAGTCACACCTGGAAGTCAGAGCTGAGCATGGCATAAGCTCAGGAAAAAAAAGGTAAAATATTTTTGGCTCCTGGAGCACTCAGCCCCCAGAGAACAGAAACCCTTCCTGACCTGAGAGCAGCAGAGCACACACAGGTTAAGGAATCTGTTTGCCAGAGGAGGATGCAAAGCACTGCGAGGGGTCACCACACTCATGCAATTTACCACAAACCAGATTATCTTCACATGAATTTAGTTCTTGATTCAACAGGTCTCAAGAACTCCGGGAACAATTTACCAGTAGCATCACATCACCTCAGAGTGATCCGTATGTACTTAGACATTTAAACTACTGCAAAGGCATCCTAAATATGCAGTTGGACCTACGGCAGGAGCCAATGCCCTGACTAACTCCCTTTGGCTCATCTAACCGAGCTCTGCTGATGGCCACTGAAATGGCAGTGCTGTTAAGCACCTCAGCAGCACCAAATTAGCACCACAGAGATGATCAGGATCTCTGCAGTTGGCTTCTTGGCATGAAGTTTGCTATTACATTTCCTCCAGCTTTGCTAATTCTGATCCTTTACCCTGCGCTAGCTGTGCTAACGGTGCAGCCTGGGGTGCAAATCCAATCACTGAAATAAGGTATTTTGGGTTTTATGGTTAGCATTCAATTAAAAAGCAAAGTATGGGCAGGAGGGTAATGGGGAGGGGGGCAGCCCTCTGTGACAGAGAGCTGGTGTTATAAGCCAGTGTTACTACTAGAGAAAAATAACACTGAATAAAATCCTTGTCTTATCAGCACTTTTACAATGTAAAAGAATTGCAGACCTTCCCAAACCCATTGTTTTTCTATTTATTGGCAAGTTCTTGCAGGAAGGAAAACTCATCCTTGCAGAATCCCCTTGTCAGGGGTGGGCTGGAGCCACCCCATGTGGGATGTGCTTTTCCAGCACGGGTAACTGGGCAGGCATCACACCAGACCACTCGCCTGACAAAAACTGTGAAAATGGGGTGGTTTTCCCCGGTTTGTATCAGTGAGAACAGTCTTTGATGTACACTGAGCCTTCCAGACCTCCTCCCTCTCCTCTGCTATTTTATTTCATTGTTAATCATTCCACTTTCCTCTTTGTTAGCATCATTAATACCTTTAATGCATTCTTATAAAAAGCACGGTGAGATTGCCAGCTAGTGGAAATCAGCAGCATCTGGGGCTGTGCCAATTCCCTTCAGCTGAGACACACACTGATAGTCACCACCCATTTGTGTGAAGAAAAAACCATCACCATTTGTCCATGTACCTCTCCTCTTGAAAGAAAATGCATGTGTGTGTATACATACATCTAATATACACACTGATATAAAGTGACTACAAAGCAGAAAAATCCCAGTGTTTATCCCAGAGTGTGATTTATTTGAAAAATAATGGCTTATTACATGCAGAGCATTCTTATTCTGCTGAGGATGAAAAGTGCTTTGGAGAATGGAGTCTGAGAAAGCTGCACAAATAACTGCATTGGAAATGATGACATTAGATCACAAATAAAATCCATTTTAACTGTCCAGGATTCTGAGCCTCTGTTTGTACAACATTTCCTGTGGGCAGAGGTGGCAGAGAGGTACTGCCTATAAACCTCCTTTTCTCTGTGAAGTGATGGCTCTTGTAACTAACCTTTCAAACAGACTGGACGTTTGCTGCCGTCACCAGGCTGGAGATGCTTCCTGCCTCTGGACAAACCTTACCAGACTGACCAGCGGCACAGCTGGGATCCTGGGAATCATTCAAACACCACTTTTATTGCTCTGTGAGCAACAACTGAGGGGTGCTGCAACAGCCACAAGCCTCCCAGGAAAGCCCATGTGGGCTTCTCACTGCAGCTGTGCTGGTGAAGCTCATGACAGCACACTGTGCACCACTCGCTTTCCCTCCCCTCCTCCTGTCTTTCCATTTACCTCTAACATAACCATGCCCTCACACTTTAAAAAACAAATAACAAAAATTAGAGGAATACTTTCACATTTTCCACCTTCTTCCCCTCCCTCTGCTCAGGTTTCTCTTCCCTGGCCCCCCCCGTGCCTTTCTGCTCACCCTGCAGAACCGAGCAGGGATCTCTCATGCTCCACTTGCAGAACACGACTTCTACAGGCTTTTGACTGCTAATGACCTCCATGCTCAGGGTACTTCTGAACGAAAACCTGCATCTGTTCACTGACTGAAAAGCACAAAAGCACAGCTTCACAAATGCCCTGTGTATTTTTGCTTACCCTCCTCATCACCTCAGTGGGCCGCTCGCTTTGCAGAGCAGCAGCCCATCAGGAGGAGGTGAGAGGCAAAGGGGCTGTGTCTTCTCTGGGGGCACAACACAGGTCACACTCCCCAGAGCAGGTAATTTTGAAAATGTTGAGTATGTTTCTGAAGATGGTTATGCCTCACAACTCATTTCACCAGGAGGCTTTTGGAATTTAACAGGAGGAACCTCTGTGCAATTTGTGATCTGCAGGTTCACATCCTTGCTTGTATTTATTATTTAAAATAAACTCTAATGGATTAATAATTTTTTAAAAATCTGTCTAAAGATCACACTATCTGCTGGTCTTTTATTAATACCCTCTTTTTTCATCTTCCGCTATCATGTTCTTTGAAATAACTGAATTAGCAACATGCAGTGTTTTCCCATCCTCAGCAAGGTCAGTAAGTTCAGGAAAAATCAGAAACGATACCTGGCTCATAAAATTACTCCTCTTCCCCACCTACTATTTTACTCACTATGGGCAGATTACATTTCCCTTGGGGGCTCATTAGTGCTGCTCTTTGCTCAGCATCAGGAAATCTTTTGGAGTTGTTGTTGCTCCCAGTTGACAAAAATTGCTCTTTGTTTCTTCTCCCGAATTACTGACCACGATTTCCCGGTTCTGAAGTGGCATTTTTAAAAGACAAAGCTTTTGGGCCAAAAAACCCCCACCATGCTTCTACCCTTGATGCTGCTGCTGAATGAATGAATGAGCTGTCACGTTCTGCAAATCAAACGTTTGGCCAAGGCACACTGAAAGATTTTTCTTTATGAGATTAACAGGTTAAAACCAGGAATTCTTGTTCCTTGTCAGAGCAAACAAGGAATTACTGCAGTTACAATGTTTTAGTTGCAATTTCTCTTTTACAGAGGTCACATATATAAAACTAGAGGGCACAAAGCAGTCTCCCTTGCTTTCATTTTTAAAATGCTGCACACCAGAGTGATACAACACGCAGCTACACCCCCTTAATTGGCTCTTTTGTTCCAAATTTCTGGTGGCTGATCTAGCATTAGTGAAAAAAAGCATAAATCTCTGAACACTGTGAAATAAGCCAGCTTAGTTAAGCAGGTACTACATATAAAAACCAAGACATAACATCACTGAACTTTGAGTGTTTGAACGTCTGACCATCCAACTGCTGCCAACAGTTCCATTTCAGTACAACACAATTTAGTATTTTGATTCAAAGGGAGATCTCAAAGCAATGCAGCATGAGGACTGAAAAGGGTAAAACAGGAGAAAAATCCCCACAACTGGACAGTGGCTTAAGGAATAAAACCTGCTTTGGTATCTCAGAATCTAATACTGTCCCAGAAATGGGGTCCTTACCAGTCACTGCTTCCTTCCTGACACCTCCCTGGCAGCCTCCTTGCTTTACAAGTACAAAATGGCTCATTTAAGGACTAATTTAACAGACCAGTTCAAAAGTCCTCCACAACGGCATGGTTTCATCAGTCCTACCCTGCACCTGCCTTCCAGGCTTTGTCCCACCCCAAATCTGAGGAGCAGAGCTGGGAAGGACCACAGATTTCGTGTATTTCACAGCACCAGAGAGGATTTGCATCAGTAAAACATCAGAACAGAGGTCTCAAAAGTTTACAGCTACTTGCACTTAACAAATCTCTGACTTTTCATGCCAGGTATCAAACATCATTGCTGTATTTATGAAATGCAGGCCGAAACATCAAAGCACCGTGTCCTTCCACCAAAATGTTTTCAAGGGCTCTGGATGATCAACTTTCTTAAAAGTGGCCAAAAACCTGTGCTGGCAGTTTTTACAAGCACCAGTTTTGTTGCAGACCTCTGAAGAGTTCTTCCTCCTTGCACTTGCACTCACGTAATTGTATACTATCAATATTTACAAAATTTTACAAACTTTACGTGAAACACATTTATATAAGAAAAGAATTTTCATACACACCAACAGGTTAAGAAAGTCGGAGTCTTCATAAGTCCCCAGGCCTTCCAAAATCCATCCTCTCCTGAACATGGCAATTATCCACAAGTTTCACCCGAAAAGGAGTGAAGAAGAAGCCACTCTGACAGTAAGTTTAACTTCAAACTTGGTCTTTGATTAGAAAGTGACTCTCTGTCCAGGTGTAGACAATGATCTGATTTGCTCCTTCATCAGCCTAATGATTCCCACCTCCCCAAAGTTCCATCAGAATTGACAAAATATTGTTTCAGCAAAGTGCCTTCAGCTGCAAGAATGAGAACATTCCATTTCTCTGCCATCAAGTGCTTTCAGCTGAAATTGTCACAGGAGAGCAGCAGCCGCAGGAACAGTTCCTACCACATCAGTGGTTTCCAAGCCTTAGGAGGGTTTGCAGATCACAACTTCCAGGCAGAGGCAGAGCTCTCCTAGACACTCAGATGTTACCAATAATCAACTTGCTCAACTTACAATTTGACAGAGCAAAGCACAGAAATCAAAGTAGATATAAATAATGAAAGAAGTTCCCTAATAATATCTGTATATAAATCGATTTATCCTTTACTGATAAAATGTATTTTCTTCCTATTGTCACCCCCAGATGGTGAGGGAAAAATGTTTAAGGAGGTTGCTTGCAATATGTATTACTGCCCAAGGCACTGCATTAATAACCTAAAAATACCTGGAGAATGTATATTTGGTAAAACAAGTATTTACACCTCTTTCCCACTGTCTTCATTATTTAAACCACAGCAAAACACCAGATCCCACTGATTTAGCAGCAGTTGGACATTAGAAATACATTTGGTGAAGACTTTACTGTCTGTCTGTTGTCATGGTAACATCCCAGGTAAAAATAATTTCTTGAATAACTTATAAACAGACAGATGGCATAAAACCTCCTACGCTCTCCAAACTGAAGGAGATTCAGTAAAAGACAGAGTTGATGCCAGTTCCATAAAGTCCTGCATGTTGAAGAAGGCACATCTCCAAGGTCTTGCCCGCGCTGGCAGCAGCTCACCTCAGAACGTGAACAAAAGGGAGATCGGGGATGCTACAGGAAGCAAAACGAGGAGACAGAAGTCAGCACTCTATTGTGCAGCACTTCCCAAGGGATTACAAAGGTGCCCTGAAATGATGATCCTACGTAAACCAAGGAAATTAATCCCACATTGTACCGGGGCACAAAAGCTGTTCTCGGAATTGCTAGAGCCCTGCCCTGCTTACACTCTGGCTAGGAAATGAGAAGCACCACACACTGCCATCACACTGCACGTGCAATGCAGCACCGCATCTGCAGGATGCAATTTTAAAGGGGGTTTTTTTCACATAAGCTTTCTGAAGACGGGAAAGCTGCAAAATCGGTAACGTTCACACCCAAGACAGTTCCCTTCACCCTCACATTAGGTCAAAGCACCAAGGGATGTGAACTGGAAGTCGTACTGTGGGAATGATGTCAGCTATGGAACAGCCCATCGGGCTGAACCACGTTTCTTGTGAAATCCAAAATCTCCCTCTGCCAAGTCACACCCCAATTAAGTCATTTCAACATTCTGACTCAACTCCCTTAATTCTAAAAATAGGCTGAACAAGAGCCGTTGCTTCTCAAAGGAGCTGAGGACAAGGCAGGCTACAGCCAAGGCGGCGATCACAGAAACAACCACGGCTACACTCGCTCTGTTCTTGGGCAGGATCACAAACTCCAATCAAAAACCTGCACTTTCCCAAAAATAGAGAACAGCTTTCTCCTGAAATGAGCAGATGCTGAGCACTGCTGTCAGAAAAAGTCGGAGCTTTTTCCAATGGAAACAGACTGTTCAACATAAAGAATTCAAAGTAGCTGAGAGATCAGGAAAGGGAGCATTAGATCAAAACACACTTCCCATGTTTGTGTTTTGTTTTTGCATTTATCTGCTATTTTAGCTAAACTTCCCTTACTCCTCTCAGCTACTTTTCTCAATAGGTGCAGGAACAAGAGAAGGGCAGTAACATTATAACAGTCGGTTTTCTTTTGATAGGTTTGCACTATCTCTGCCCACAGGTTATGTTATGACTACATTTACTGGAATTTCCATCTTCTCTGGCCAAGTAAGATTGCTCATTATTAAAGAGGAAAAGCAAAGACACATTGTCACAACTTGCCCATGCTCTGTAGCGCACTGCGGTCAGTCCAAAGCTTAGAAATAAATCCTGCTCTTTTTCACTGAGATCTCACTAATACCTCTGAGTTCTCCAAGGAAAAATCAAGTATTTTGTGAAAAAACACATCTTTAAATATTGACAGAACTGTAGAGAGTGAAAGAAGTAGAATTTTAAATTTTACATCCCGTATTTCCATCTCCCAGGAGTAAGTGAGGTAAAAAAATCAGTCTGGCCTTATGAGCATGAGAAGTAATCTTGCATGTATTTTTGTCTGCCCGTTTCTGTCCTTACATCTCAGTGTAGGTTTAACTTGATCATTTTCTCTACAAGCTCAAATCACTCCCAGCAACAAATATAATTTCCATAAAGATTTAATTATTCAGCTGTTACTTTTGGTGTGACTACCTGCAAACAAGTAAGTTTCTTCCCCTAATGATTTAAGTTCACAGCTTCAGAGTAGTGCAATGCGCTGCCATCACCAACCAGCAATTGAACCAGAGAAATAATTTCATTTAACTCTGTACTCAGTATTTGGTGCCACCAGCTCCACTTGGCTTAAAAGTGAAAGGCAGCAGTGCTACTGTCACACCCAAACTCCAGAAACATCAAGCAAAAGCAACTCGTTTAAGGAGTGAATTTAAGCACCAATTCCAAAAGCTCCCAGGCACGTTCCTTTAGAACTATTACTTGGCCTAAATAAAGAAAAAGCAAGACTTGTGACATGAAGTTATTCTTCAAGAGGCACTGCAAGAATGTTTCTTCCCCCTCACAGCGTAATGTGAACTCTGTGAAACACAAAAAGTGAGTCATCCCTCGGAACTGCAGTGACAGTGGATTGAAAACCAGAGGGACCAGCAGCAGCACTGCAGTTACCCGAGCACCCAGCGTGGTTATAAAAATGGGATTATTTCACCCACTGTTAAATCTTCTCCCACCTAACTCAGATCGTGCTGCACAACACGGCAGGATCAGTGAGAAATCTCTTAGTGCTGAAGCTGTTCTAAATGTTTTGTTACCCACAAAGCCAGATAGCTGAAACACAGCATCGTTTTTCTTAATACAGTCAAATCAATTTCAGCTAAAGGTTCCCAATTATCTTTTTTTAAAATTTTGTTTGTTTGACTTTTTAGAAGAAAATTTACTTGAAGTCTGTAAGTACATGACAGCAAAGATTGTTTGTATCTGAAAAAAAGTAATAAAGTTGTGTAACTAACTTTTCAGGGTTCAGATGGAGCAGAGTTCTTTTTGTCTCTAGACTCACCAGTGTAAGTGTTCTGATTTAACACCTGAAATTAACAGCAGGTGCTTTAATAGATGGCAATATGTTTATAAAATGCAGTATTGCTTCAATAGATCAGTTAAAAAAAGGTATCAAGTCAAATTACTAAAGCTAGAGTTGGGAAATACAGCCAACTGCTGGAAAATAAACTGGTCAGAGCATTCCTGGGATTTGGGAAGTTCTTTTCTCACCCTGGTGACCATGGCTGTGCTGCTGCCTCCTGAAGGATACAGCACAACTTCCAATCCTTTCATCAGCTTCTCTACCTTACAAAGAGGAAGGGGAGCACAAGAGACAGCCACTGGACACGGATGCAGTTCCTCTGAGGAATGGGAATAGTCAGAGCAGCTCAAATGTCCTCTGCAGAGTCCTGTGAAACCCTTCGGCAACCATCAGGTGTGCTGATAACAAACATCTGAGTTACTCAATCAAACCACTTCTCAAGTTAGGCTTAAGTCGATGGGTTGGCATAAAGGGTGATTAGAACAGAGGAAGACAACTGAATGTAGGGAAAAAATGAAAATGACATCAAGCTTGCTAAATATGTATTGTTTATTAAGGCTTGTATTCTCCTAGAGGAAAAAGTTAATCTGATGCTGTCCATTACTCCGTACAGGCAGTAACAGTCCAGAGACAGAGTTATACGTTCTAAATACAAGTCTAAATGATACAGATTAAACTTTATTTAAATTGGAGGTCCTTTTGGAGTAAATAGTATTCAGAAGATACTTGCTTTCTAATATAGTAAAAGATCCTCTACAATAAACACGTGCAGATTCAGTGTGCTAGAGCAGCGGACATGAGCACCATTTCCATGCTTAATTGGAACTCCAGTTGGTGACAGGTTCTCCGACGGTCCCCTCACTCCACAAAAACATGACAGCAAATTCAATTTCTTAAAACAGGTTTTTTTACTCATCCAACAGAAAAAAAAAATTAGACATACACACTGTCAATTTTAAACATCTGAGGCATAATCCATCATATTATCCGTACTATTAGTTCCTACGTTAAAGCTCAGCATTATTGGTATAAAAACTTTAAATGGCATTAGGATTTGGGGGGTGGGAGAGAGTAATGAAGGGAAGGATTAAAAATGATCTGCAATTAACTAATAACACCTGAAAGCTGAAACAGGTTTAAACACATTGTTTAAAACCCCTGCAATGTCGATAGCATCACATTATTATTTAATTAAGCTACAAAAACCGTAAAGCAGAATTATGGCTGAGAGAAAGCATCTCGCTCACCCTCGGCAGGATATGGAATAACAGATGCACACTGAAGCACTGATTAACAGAATGTGAAAGGGAAATATTTTCCAGAGAAACAATTCCACTGACAATTTGATTTTCTACTAGACAGAAAAAACCAACATGGCGCATCAGCAGTTTTTAAAAGAGTAATTGTACAGATAAATAAAGAGGCAGAGCAGCTGCACAAAGTGATCAGAAATTTAGGGGTTTTTTCATCTCAAAATTCTGAAGTGCAGTATCTTAAGAGGTTTCTTTAAATGACCAAGGGGGGAAAAAAAAAAAAAAAAAAAATCAATGCATGGTTTCTTACTTCCACCATGAAGAAAAAGGGTTTGGGAGGAGGATAAAGGAAGATTTGTCATGTATTCTCCATAATCTCTATATCTGGCTAGGAACATAATTCGTGCCAAAATAAAGTCTTTGGGAAGCACTGACACTTTAGTATGCTCATGTATAGGTCCACATTAGGTTAATGTAACTGTTTACCAACTTAAAAAAATAAAAACAGACACACCTTTATTAATGATTTCTACAGAATTTTACATAGAAAAAAAGATACAAATTAATGCAGATCCACTTGGGCAAAAATAAACTACAATGTACTTAAAGATGCAACAACTTAATTTCCCCTGCACGAGAAGATATATTGGAGCTGAAAGCTTTAGTTTGTCCTGATGCCAGGATACAGCACCAGTTATACTTAATTTTGTTTCTCATAGTCGAATTTAATATCAGTTCTAGTATATATATCAAACTGTATATGTTTATTCCTATTGTTTGTTTCGATTCTGACGTTCCTGCAAAGAGAAAAAAGTTAAGATTTTAGTTAAATGAACAAGCAAAAAGTTTTTAGTAGTTTAACAGCACTAATGTGATCCCAGATAATTATACACTTAAAACAATGCTGCTACATTTTAACAATATATTGTTCATACCCAAGGAACCCAAGGACTTGATAAACTAATGTTGAAGTGCAGCCTCAAGTGGAACATCTGAATGAATACCTTCAAAGCAACTGCAGATGAAGGTCACAGAAAGAGAAAGGTATAAAATATCAACACTCCTAAGGAGAAACAGGATCTGCAATATTCTGCTTTCTGGATTATTTTAGCTACTGCAGTAGTAGCACAACCAATACACAAGCAGAAAACAGATGGCAGATTAGTGAACTTCACAGAACTGGTCTAATTTTGAAGCACTCAAATGACTTTGGAGTTTAGTCACATAAAGTAAAAGCAGGGATTTGAGCTATCTAGAAATTCTTTCCCTAATTGTTCCTATCTGTTTAACTATTCTGGGAGGCACTGTGAAATACCTGACAAGTCAGGGGAAAAGAATAAATATCAGGTAGAAGGAAAGTTCTGTGCTTTTAGAGTTAAAACCCAGCATAGCTGGACTGAACAACACAGGAGTGTCCCAAAGCACAGCACAGCAGCTGGGAGGATCTCTGAGCCTCTCAAAAGTTTCTGCTAATCACAAATACTGAAAACAGGTAAAGGTCATCTAAGGGATACAGCCCTGGGGGCTGCCTGCAGGTGAGTCTTCGTGGAAGTGAACTTGTGTTCTCCCAGACCTGCTGAGCACTGCCCTAACAAAACAGGGGACTTGTTCACTCTGTTTCAGGAGCCCCACAAGCTGCAGAACGTGCAACAAGAGCAGGACAAAACCATGCTGCTGTGTCTTTAGTCCTGTGCATTCTACAGCTAAGGCACCGTGCAGACTGAATAGAAAGGGCTCACTCAGCCTTCCCATTTTCCAGCCCATCCCAATGGTATTTACAGTGCAGAACTGGCACGGAACTTAACTCTGTACTTAAATGCATCAAAATGGCACCAACTCCTGTTTCAAGCTATGAATTTGTGAACTAGTCCAAGCAGCAACAACAGCCAACTCCTCAACTAATACCTTCTGATTTCGTTTTGAGGAATCATTCTGTATAAGGTTTAGCTCAGAATTGTTTCTGATGCAATGTAAAGCTTATTAGCAAATATACCAACCATTACAAATGTAACAGACTGCATTTGCTACTTTAGCTGGTGACAGCATAAAAATCAGGAAGGATTTTTAAAAACTCAATATATTGATTTCTGCCTCCAGGCAGAATATTAATATTCCATTTTCATAATAAAATTAAGTCAACAAAATCTACTATGAATTCTTAATCTATGATTTAAGACAGACGTAAGAGATAGCAAAGTTGTTTAAGCAAATCAACAAAACAGGCTGTGTAAAGTGGCAGAATTTATTATAAAAATCTATATTCCTACTGTCTTCTAACTCTTGACTGTGATGAACTGCCAGTGAAAGCCATTTCTTAGAGGCAGAGTATCAGAACATTAGCTGTTGTACGTTCTTAATAAAAAGAGCTTGTCTGCCTGACGTTTCAAACAAAAGGTGGTAAGAAAGTATCTAGAATTGAATCATATTAACTCCATTTTCAGGATTCCAAATAAAGTAATTGTCTCATCCTCTTTCCAACTTCCATTTCTAAGGTGGCACATCCCCTTTACTGCCCTACCATCTTCATCACACCATTCTTTCCCACTGCCACCTCATGTTAACTTATTTTTAATTTTCTGTGTAGTTATCCACTGTCCTTCATAATTCTACTTTCTTGAAAAATGGAAGGTTTCCATGCTCGTGGACTAGCCCCACATAAACAGTGACAGGCTAGCACCTGAGACTTCTACCTGGTACCTAGAAAGTCTGCTCATGGCATTCAGAAACTCAGCTCAGACTTTGTAATTCGATAAAAAGCGCTATTTACTGAGCAAGTTCCCAACCAGTTCCTCCTACCTTGCTGCTTTGCTTTCTCTCTTGGGGGCTAATCTGAGTCTTCCTCTTTACAAATGTCTGAAACCACATAAACTGAGGCAACAATTCTTCGTGCTCTTGAGCATGGCTGCTTTTTAGTAGCTCTAACTCTCAAATTCTCTTCCTCACTGCTATTTAGCACTACTGCAAGCAAGAACAAACAGTCTTGTAAGCAACTAACAAAGCTGTGCTTGTTCTGGTTCTGAAGATCCGGAGCCTTCACAGTTTCTCTTCTCCAGTGGAATACTCTTGATATCTCACAGGAGAGCTCCAGTTGCACACTTCTCCTTCATGACACTAATGTGTATGGTCTTCAGACACAGGGAAAATGGGTTGTCACAAAACTTGCAGAAGTTTCCATCTTGGAGACACTCATCCCTGTCAAACTTCTTTTCATCTCAGGCTAAACCTTCCTACCAAACTTTGTTAAAGTCAGTGGGATCAAAGCATTCATCTTCAGACACAAAAATATAAATGCTTTCTTTATATCAGGAACACAGTATTAATCATAAAAAATGGTTCTTAATTAGAGCTTTGGAGGAAGGAAAATATTCCAGACTTAAAAGTTCTGTGTCAATTATAGTGTCCACAGAAACCTCACTGAAAGGAATCACACAGTGCAAGAAGAAAATATGTATTTCCAAGTGCCAACATGTACCAGCCAACACTTTTCAGTATTTAATCACCTAAAGTAGAACTGGTAATCTTGGTGATTCGGGAGCTTTCTGAGACCATGCAGCTGTTCCAACACAACACCAAGGTGTAGACCTTGGAATAGCTGAGTGCCTCGATCTGGATCAGAGGTGACAGCACAGCAGCCCAGGATAGGAACTGTGACCATCTGCTTAGGTACAGATCTGGGAGCACGAGCTGCTGATGTTCATCTGTCATCTGTCCTACCACGAGATGCAAATAAAAGTACCAAAATCTGCAACAAGTTTGTCTTTGCAAGCTTTTTAACTTTGGAAGACAATTTTGTTAAGACTCTGAAGGCATGCTTTTAGGGAATATTAATAATAAATGCCATTATACTCTATTCTCTTTTGAAAGAAGCTCTCTGACACATCACAACTTTTTTACAGTTTTCAGAGCCTGAGCTCTGATGACAGAAGTTGCTCTCTGTGGACACTGCAGCAGCTCTGGAACTGACTGAAAAAGGCTGGGAGGGTCAGATGAGAATTCACGCCACTCACTGTTTTTCTATTTCATTCCAGACCCCAATACCCTTCTGTTACTCCGTTCCCAGGTTCTGGGTCACCAGACTGGGCTTAAACATTTTAGTATTATGGCAAATCAAAAGCATCCCAGCATGAACCAATCCTCTCTCAGTTCTGGAAGGATACCTTCTTCCAGCAGAGCTAGCAACAGTGATGAATCTTTGGCACTTCAACGAATTTCATTCAGCATTGTACCTGCCAAACTCTCATTTGATGATTTGGCACTAACACAGAGGCTCCTGCATCAGTTAAACTCGGCAACACACACTGGAGCTGGCTCTGCGCACACCAGCCATGGAAATGCTGGTTAGCAACAAACTGGAACCATCTAAAGACCTGAATACATTATTATTCTCTGCTAAATATTTGTGTATAAATAAAATTGTATCATTCAAACTCTCCATGTACACATTCTTAAGAATTCTGGCCCTTTGTAATCACAACAGCAGTGAAATGGAAGCACAAAATTTCAACAAGTAATTTTACAGCTAAACAAGAGCATAATGAATAAAACCCAGCAATCTGAAAATCAATTAAGATGGCACATATACAAAACAACTATCTGAAAATGTCTATTAGGTCATAAAATACTTTAACTGGCAATAAGGTTCTTCAAAAATTACTGTCATAGGCAGATTAACTTGGTTTAACAGGAAGGCTTTAACTTCAATAGCACAAACTTCTTAATGATAAGAACTTTAAACGTGTGTATGTCCTGCAAAAAAAACTCTTCCAGTAATCAGCTGGACTTCTAAAATTCATTTTGTAAATGAAGGGGAAAAACAGTAACTTTCCAGACAACAGTATTATAGAGTGAACCCTGACAAGCAGCACCTTAGTTTTCATTCCTTCATTGCTGATCTGCTTTACCTCTTCTAGCACTATTACCTTCCTTGGTGTACTTTGGTGTCCCATTTTCTAAGTTATTCAGAGGAGTCTAAGAAATGTTAAATTAGACTTCATAGTTTATTCTGCGAATGTGTTATATAAGCCATAGCCTCAGTTTTAAATGAGGAAGAAAAATGCATTATTTTGAAAAACTGATCCTGTTATAAATAAAGCAGTGACCTGGGTAAGAATAATTTTCAGTCCTTCAATTGATAGTGGGAGTTAATTGTGTTTATTAAATCAACCCAAAATGAGATCAGCCCAATAGTTAAACATCGGATCTCCTACAAAACAAAGGAATTCTGGTGTTTGTGCCACCACTGGGATCTTCCTCAGGCCAGTGAGTTATCTGTGCAAGAGTAGGTCTCCTATCCCTTTGTACTCTCACTCCTCAAACATCCACACTGTTCTCCCCTCCAGCCTTGGCAGCAAAGCACAGGGAGACTCAGCATTAAACACCCAAAACAATCACACCCCCTTGCACCATAAACACTGGGCAGAGCAACTCAGGTCCCCTCACTTAGTCAAGATTCTCTCCTACATAAGGGAACCCCTCTCCAAGATACAGGTTGCATTAAACATTGAATTGCTAATTATCTACTGAAGGAATGAAGTGTTCAAGTAAAGGCTTTTAGGTTTTACCTTGTGGAACCCCACAGGGAATACACAAAAACTTCCAGTTTTTAGCTGTCCTTCCCTGCTGTGCTGAGGTCAGCTATGCACATCTATCATGGCCAGGAGAAGTTCAGCTACAAAGTGTTAAAGACACTGAACTCCTTTTCTCACATAATTTAAGGGAACATTCTATGTTTAACGCAATTTTATCTGCAGTTTTAAAGGCAATAAAAACTTTAAAATGGCAATTTTAAAATTGAAGCTGCTGGAACATGCATTAAGTCTTTGCTTTAAAAACATCTTGAAGCAAGTGTGAGCTGCACTAAACTAAAGCAGCCTGTCAAACAAATGCTGTATGTATTTGCAATACTGTACAGAAAAGGTCTACGAAACACTATCAACACCAAGCAAATTTAAGTGTTACTTCAGTAGTAAATATACATCCTGATACTTATTATTTTGTCAGGTCATTAATTCTAGACTGGCTAATTAGAGAAAGGCATTCTTGAAACTCAGGTCACGGGATGGAGAGGGACAGAGGTCCCTTGTGATAAGACTTAGAGCCATGAAAGCATACGGAAATTTTTACTACACTCTCCCAGTTAGTTACTGCCCAGGCTTCTTACTACATCTTCACTCAAAACTTAAGAATTAGTAGACAGACTAAACCTGGGAACTGAAAACCTTTATTTATCCAAATAATACATGTGACTTCAGCAGCACAAATGCACGCTTTCTAGCACTATTCCAGGAATTTTATGCAACTCTTCCTTTTCCAGAGAGATCAACTGAACAAACAAAATCAGGTTTCTTACTCTAAAAGGTGATGTACAAATTTCAAATACCAATACAGGTATCAATTTTGATAGTCCAGTTCCAGTCAAACACTGTTAGAACACCTTATATTTAAGGCAAAAAACTTAAGTGACAATCACTGGCAGAACCCAATTCTGAAACAGAAACTATTTTCTATCAACCATTTTAAGACAAAAAAAAAAATCAAATTCCAATAAACTGGACATAAAGTCCTTTACCTGCATTACTGCTTAGCTTTCTGCTTTGAAACTCATTGACTCTTGAAACTTTCACATACAAATATGCATCAGATTTGTGTTGTTAAACACACACGAAACCATCAAGTTGAGATGTATTAAAAACATTTCAAATTCCTACTTACATTTTTCCACCACAGCAGCCTTCACATTTCATTTTCCCCATATCTGTGTATAAAATAAATTTTTTAATAAGTTTACCTTCCGCACCACCTCCTCCTCTTCCTGGCGCTTTTCATAATGAGAAAAGTCATCAAAGATGGAGGTCGTGTGCTTGTAAGTAGCAATAATTTTAAGCACTTGTTTTGCTTTTTCTAAGGGCACCTCCTGTGTATCACGGGAGTTTGTAACGGGTTTGTTGTCATTGTTCTCCAGCCTGATGTGTCGGAGTTGGTTGTTGGGCACATCCTTCACAAAGATCCACTTGACATCAAATTTCCCCTTCCACTTGTCCTGAGACCAGACACCTGCACTGGTGCCGTAGTCCACAGGTGATTTCATCTCTGCTACTCCACAGAAGTGTCCACTGCCATTGACACTGAACAGCAAGTAGACTGGACCCTTGCTATTCATGGACCGAAAAGCACTGTCCAGGCGTTTGTTGCCATGTTCCGTACTACACCAAATGGAATATTTAATGGAACGATGAATATCATCCTCAGAATAGCTCTTTATTATGAACACGCGTCCATTTTTAAGGTTCCATTCGAAATCTTTAGGGTTATAGCTGTGAGCAGCTTTCAGTTTTTCGAGAACAGGGTGGGACTCACCGCTCGGAACAGGGTTAGGCTGGGTGCTGCCAGCCGAGTTGGTGTCGTTCCCAGTTCCTCCACTTTGGCCAAAAGCTGCATTTCTGTTGCGAGGAGCTACCCAGCGATTTTGGGGTGGCTGCTGAGGGGTCTGATACTGTGGCTGAGTCAATGGAGGAGGCTGAGTTGGAACAGGCTGAACAATTGGTTGCTGTGGCTGTGGAACAGACTGAGGAGAGGGTATCTGTTGGGGGGCAGGAACTTTAGCCACAGGACCCTTATTGTCCCAAGTACCTATGTCCATATTATGCTTTATAGGGGGAGGAGGCAATGCTCCTCCGATTACAGGTCCAGTTTTTGTTTTCATTTTGGGCTGTGGTTTTGCAGGCTTGCTGGCAATAGCAGCCCAAGAGGTTGGTTTAGATACTGGCAAGTTTACATTAGATCCACCATTCCCAGAGAGGGCACCTGTCATCCCAGCACTGTTAACAACAGAACCCACTGTTTTCACCGCTGAAGTTGTAACATCTCCACCAATCTTAAGTCCAACCATTCCCTGTTCAATACTGTTCATTCCAGGAGCTTTATTTAATGTGTCATTATGAAATCCTGTTTGTCCATCCACAATGGTACCACCCAGAGAACTAGGTGGGTAGCTGTAACTGCTCCCATATGCTGAACTTTGAGTCTGCTGTCCTTGGGATCCGCTTGTTCCCCAAGCTGAGAAGGCAGGATTTTCAGGGAAAAAGTTAAACCGGTGTTGATAGATATTATTTCCCAGACCCCCAGGCTGTCCAAAAACGGCATCGTGCATAAAATGATGATCCCCATTACTGAGCTGTCCATAGGTGGTAAGATAAGGGATAGGAGGATCTCCTCCTGTAGACCATGGTGCTTCACTGAGAGAATAGGGGAACCCAATAGATGGTGGATAATAACTGGACAGATAAGGATCAGTCATTGATGGATAGCTACTGTTCTGTTAAAGAGAAAAAAAAAGGTCACCAGATAAATAAACCCTTCATTTATAAATAGCCACAACACTGTTCATCACCAATCAGAAAAGAACACTAGAGACAAGGTAATGTAATTTCTAATGACAGATCTTCGTTCACACTCCAAGAAGGATTCCAGGAATAACTGGGCATTTATAATACACCCCAGGACTAGGGGCTCACACTGAGGTTTGTAGTGGAGATACCGAAACCATGTAAAGTCCCTTACATTACTAAGGTTATTTAGTAGCCAATATCCCAAATTATTCCAAGGAACTTATCTAACTGCATTCTGTAGCTCAAACAACTAAGGATATTTAGCATTTCTAGCTTGCTACATGGTAGAAGCTTTAGACTAAACTACCTTAATATGACAATACATAGAACACGGTATTACAATCTTCAGGAGTTGTTTTGAGGGGCCAACAGTCTCCAACAAGAAAAACATACCTCAAGCAGTAAAACATGCAAAGGCTATTTCTGACACACAGCATCACCACAGTGAGACCACACACATGTCAAGTTTGCTCCAGGTAAGAACTACAGAGTTAAATTAAGGTGACTGATGCAAAGATGGCTCATGACACAGGCCATCCAAACTGTTGGAGAAAGACCCTATCCAGCCTTTTGCACAAATCTCTTCCTCCCTCAGTAGTAAAGTTACAACTGTGCAGGAGTGTTCTTGACTGTCCTTCCAAACAGGCTGTCTCTCCCACTCCATGAAATACGAGACCACATGGTTATAAACCCTCTGAAATTTCCTCCCTTTCAACCATTTCTCAGACCAAGCTGAGAAGCCTTTCCTTCCACTAACACTTCTGCTGATGCCAGATTTTGAAGCATTCCATATGATTCTCCTTTCAACAATGCAAAAGAACAAAGCCAGAATATTCTAAAGTAGGTTTTATTCCTCTTCAAATAAACTTGAAGCACATATATTGGAAACTTTCCAAACTGACACTCTAACTGTAATTACCAGAGAGGGGGTGGGAAGGTCAGCATCTCCTGTTAATGAGTCAAACAGTAGCTCGCCGTTCCTTACTCATAAAGCCTATTTTAGAGAAGAGGAACTCTTCTTTCAAACTCCAAGACTGCAAACTTGAAAAAAAATAATCTATCTGCAAAATTAGCAAAACTGCACCAGAACTTTAGTCATTTTTCCAAAGTCTGATTATTTCTCAGCTTTTAAAAAAAAAAAGAAGCAAAAATCCCTCCTTGCTGAAGATAAGCTTAATAACCACCTGATACAGAATCATTTTTACCGTTCATTTTTCAATGACCCCTTTTCCATGACAGCCCAAAGCCGGAGTAATTCAACATCCTTATGTTTTGTACACAGAATGATACCACACCATGGCTCCAACACTTCCCCATGGCACTACAAACACTTCTAAGATTTAAACAGCCTAAATCCAATGTTACTGATGCAAAAGAAATAACCTCTGCAACTGTTCATGCTGCCTTTTTTACATGCAAATTCTATCATTAACAAGAGGTACAGAAATCACCTTCCTATGAGATGATCCTCTAAAATGCATTGAGCTTTCTGCGTCTCTCAAGCTAAAGTAACCAATGTTTAGCATATAAAAACATTTTTCTGAGACTACTTAGACATTGCTGTGTGTTATATTTTGAAGTGTTAATTTAAGAAAAAATAAAAAACAAATGCAGGTGAAAGGGAGGAGGCATAACAAATTCTCTGAGATACTTAAATTCGTATATTCTAAAAATTTGGAATATAAGACCAAAGAGAATGCACCCAGAGAAAAGCACGTGTTTTGTCTTAGAAGTATTTATGCTAAAAGATTTTGGACAATTCCTGCAGCTGTCACCTCCTGTCACACAGCCTGTAAAGTCTCCACAAGGATTCTAACAAGATTAAAGGAAAGTTTCAGCAGCCATCCTTACCAAACATTCTATCTGTTTTGACTGGCTTTATGCCAGAATGTGTAAAAGAAACCCTGACAGAAGCTCTCCCCTGCAACAGCAGAACGTTTATTTCAATCCTTGACCTTTCTGCACCCTTCTGTATTTTTTTTTAATTAAAAAAAACCAAAACAAAACCAACAAACCAACCCAACCGTTCTGTAAATTTGGAAGTGAATCTCCTTTACCCCAAAGTATGCTACTTGCTACCAATTCCCTGTTCCATAGGAATAATCTCTGGGTTCTGCATGACTTTACAGGATGATGCTTTATTTGCAGAGTGCAAATTTGTATGTGAGAAGTCCACTTGACTCAGTTCCCTTGCTCTTTAAAGCACTTTTAGTGTGCTTTACAAAGAAAAGCTATCTCTACAGTAACTACTGCTCCTTGGACACTAGAACTTTTATAGTAAGAAAAGAAGGCACCACTCAGGCTGTTTTCAACAGAAAGATGGAAGACAATCATATTTTGTTTGATTTTATAGCATGTTCATCCTTCTGTTTTCAACAGAAAGATGGAAGACAATCATATTTTGTTTGATTTTATAGCATGTTCATCCTCGTTTTAAAAACTAATCTTGCTCTTAAATTATGAAATTAACACAATATTACTAACCCATCTTTGATGTCAAATATATTGTTGTGTCAGCTGGGACTTTTACTTCTGAAGTATTTTTTTTAATATCCAGTTGGTTTCAAATCTCTTTTTGTAAGCCATGTGTACTTTACAGTAATTTTTAAGGGCTGAATAAATCTGACTGGAAAACTGGATAATAAGCCTTTGTTCAGCAACATGGTTGTCTTCAGTACAAAATCTCACAGTCCTAATTAATGCTACTGTCACTTTCCACTTAAAATTGTAAGAGGACCTACACAATTGTTTCTTGTGGCATGCCAATTTTTCACTGCAGCATAAATAAATCGGTCAATGGGGCTACACTTTCATAAAGAAAACTTTTATTATAATTATGGAAATTCTAACAGCCATAGCAATTTTTCTATTTAAACCTAATAATTGGGCTTGTTGACAGCAAAGACAAATTTCCTAGAACTAAACTATAATAGATGGGTCTATTTTTTTCCTATGTGAACAGTCACTATATTGCACATTAGAAAACGTAGCTTGGTTTTAAGTAATTAAAAATTACGCATAAATGTGATGAAGCAGAATTTTAAAAAATTAAAGGTGAAAACCTCAATTTCTTTTAAAATTAATTTTGCATTAAAAAATAAAATGTTACTTCCCTTTTTACCCACAAAGGCTTTTATACCTTCTACAGCATGTAAACTCCAGAAGTGGGAACGCTTCCCATCAAATAAATTTTGGGTAAGCCTGGAGAACACGTCTATGCTGCAGGCAAGCTCAGTGATGTCATCACTATTAGCATTGGCATCTAACCGCTTCAGGCTGAATTATAAATTTCCTTTTTAAAATGTAACACTTAGCCTTTCCATCACCTGCCTCTGGTAACTGTGTCTCTCTCTGAAATGGTATTTCATACTTGTGAATGAGAACTTTTTGCTTTTCCAGTTTCTATACATTTTGGTCACTTGAAAGATTTGAATGTTAAGTCAAAAATTACTTCAATCGGAAGATACTTTCAATTATAACGGTATTTTAGTCATGGATGGTAATTTTATGTACATTATAATGAGAGTTTACGTTACAGTACCTTACTCTTAAGTAACACATCTTTAATTCTTAAGATATTTCAGAAGATATGAAAGAACAACAATATTTGCTGAAGTGTAAAAAGCAAGTGGGACAACTCTACCTAGAGAGCATTGAACCCAAATTCAACTACATTCATTTCTAGGATTATATAAAAAACAGAAATCAGGAGAGCCCAAAAGCAGAACTTTCAGACTCCCACATGCAACTCGTCTATCAGAGAACTGTAAGATCAGTCTGTCACAGCCCAGCCATATCAATAACCTGTAAGGGGAGGAGGAATCAGCTCCAACTCCTTGGAGTATTAACTTTGTTTTCACTTGTGGCCATCTGGATATGCAGAGTAATATTAGCTTTGGGAACACAAATGCTGGTTGTATCACCAAGTAACACAATATGCTGTCATTTCTTTTTCCATTTCTATTTAAGGAATTTGCTCCCTCCACACAATCCTATGAATGGAGTGCCAACAGCATGCCTAAGGAAAAAAAAAAAAAAGTTAAAAATACACTAACCTGATTTGACTGCCCGGAAAGGTAAGGTTCAAAATCGTTGTCATGAACTGTGTCCTTCTGATGTAATGAACCATTTTGTACTACAAAAAAAGGGTTACAACAGATTACAACACCGTTAGCAGCATTTCAGGAATGAGTTTCACCCTATGTCAGTTTATGAAAAAACGTATTTCTTCTTTAAACCATGAAGACTCATAAAAAGACAAGAGATGACATTTTCCCACCCCCCAAATGGCTTCTCTTTATATGACTGCTTATAAAACTAAGTTTGAGTAAATAAAAAAAAAAAAATTAAAAATTTTATAGTTGAAAGTGAGTAAACAACTCACGTGAATTAACTCCAAACAAAAGATAATTATTGAGAACCATTTTGTGAAAAATATTGGGAAACAACATCTATTGTTCTGGTCCATAATTAGAACACTCAAACTCACAGTTCTCCCAGCATGTGTTATTCACTGCTTAAGCTGGCTAAAATAAGATGAGGTGAGGTTACATTTAATTATGATGACTGCTAAGTGCTTGAGTATCCTGATATTTTCAGGAAAACTTAAGTTTCAACATTCTCATCTGTAAAAAAGAGATATCTGCCATAAAGTCCTACTTCAGCATAAATGAATGTCCGATAAGCATTCAAAACCCACTACTAAATGATATACAAAACAGAATTGCTATTAGGTCCCTTCTAGTAATTTCCTAGATTTGCTTTAAATTTAAAAAAACAAGGTCAAATATATGATGCGATAGTTGCTGTATTTATCTATTTCATAGAGCAGCTGAACTAAATATAACACTACACCAAACAAAGTGTTTAGCCAACAAGTTTGGGAATTTAGCAGAACATTTCTGCGAAGTTTGGAGAGTAGAGGTAAAAGAGTGTTTACAAACACAGAAAATAGTGTAGAACTTTCTGCAACTAGAAGTAGCTGGATTTTCAAGGCAGGTTAGTTTTTAAGTCTTAACAGTTATGCACTTATTAGCAATCACAGTAATAATCAAAGTATTTTTTTAGATGACTTCTTACTTAGCTTAACTTCAAACGAAGTAGGAGAGTTATAAAAAAGCCTATTATCTCATCACAAGTTAACTATCTTTTATTTAAACTTCCTTAAATTATTAAGTTTATGGGCTCATGAAAATATCTCAGCCAACAGCAGAGCAGCAGCACAACTGCATTCCCAGAGAGTGTGCAAAAATATGCAAAAATATATATTGTACAGGGATATCCTTGTGACTTTATGTAGCAACCTGCTTCATCTTAAATGAGGAGCATTATTTAGTACCAACACACAGTCCTTCCCACTGCAAATTCAGCAGCACTAAGTGGGATGCAAGCAAGCTCGGATGAATGGCAGTTGATGTTATTTTTGAAACAAAGCACACATTCCCTCATTCCCAGATGTTCTCCATACAGAATAAGAGCGATACATTTCTGCTCACCTACAGGTGTAATGGATCTGTTACAGTAACAATTTAAGCGACCGGATCTCAGCATGATTCTCACCTTTATTATCCTGTCCTTTCGGTCTCTGGGAAGCCACAGCACATGATTAAGGGAAAAAAAAAAAAAGGAAACAAAAAAGTTAATTTTAGAAAACCGCTTATATTGTCATACTCACTGCAAACCCCACAGCTTCTAAGGACGGGGAAGAGGCTCATAAAAACGGCCAGCAGCATCTCAGGGTTTGCCTGGACTGGGGCTGGAGCAGCGTGTTCCACGCATCGCTCAGCACCGGCCTTCCTGAGAAATGGCCCCGGCTCTGGGGAGGAGGCGGGAATGTGCTGTGCCCACGGGGGAAGTTAAGGAGAACGACTGAGGTCTAAAGAAGCCGTGAGGGAGAAGAAAAGCCTCGCGGGGCCTCCCAGCCGCAGGCCCGGGAATCCCCCCGCCCATGGGCCGCCCCGCCACTCACTCACCTGAGGGTCAACGCTTGTGGCAGACATAATTCATGCACAGGGCCGCCGTGGTTCAGCAGAGAGCGCCGGGGGACGAGACAGGGCCGCTCGGCGCGGCGCGGAGCTCCGGGGCCTGGCGGAGGGGCGGCGGCGGCGCCTCCTCTCCCCTCAGGCGGCGGCCGGGCGGGGAAGGGGCCGGGGCCGAGGGGGAGGGAAAGGGGCCGCCTGGCGCCTCCTCGGGGCGCCTCCTCAGGGGGCGGTGGGGCGGGCG
>WBMZ01006503.1:0-17889 GCA_013400975.1 Atrichornis clamosus
TGCGGCCCCGCCCGCCCCGCCCCGGCGCGCCGAGCGATGGCGTCACTTCCGGCTGCAGAGGGCGCGGGCCCAGCCGGCACCCAATCGGCGACCTCGTTAGTGATACAGGGCGGGAGAGTCTCACCTCGCCCAATCGGCGCTGAGCTTATTGAGACGACTGGAGACGGTGACGGAAGAGGAGGAGGAACGGGAGGAGCGGAATTGGGATCCGGATCGGAATCGGAATCCCAACCCCAACCCCAACTCCTCCCCCTCACTCAACCCTCGCCGCCCCTCGCCATGGCCGTCGCCACCGCCACCGCCACCGCCACCTGGCGCTACCGTGGGGACCCCGAGGCGGACCGGCCGGCGGCGCTCGGTGAGCGGGACTGGGCCGAGGGCGCGGGGCGGGTCACGGGTGCCCCCCGGGGCTCGCGGCCACTCCCGGAGCTCACGGCTCCCTCTCCCACAGTGCGGTTCGCCAACGGAAGGCTGCGGCGCCCCGACTCCTTGCACTTCACCGTGTACCGGAACCGGGATGCGGCGCATCCCCGGAAGAGGCACCGAAGGATCCTGGTAAGGGCCCTCCCTGAAACGGGCGGGGCCGGCTCCGAATAATCAGATTGCAGTAATATTGAGATATTATGATAATAATATACAATAAGGTAGTAACCAGATAGTAGTCATAGTCGAATAAAGGTCACAGATGTTCTTAATTAACCCCATGGGCTGCGGGGCCCGTTAGAGATCACAGCGGAAGGGGCAGCCGGGCTCCAGCCCAGGGAATTCCCTAACGTAATTCCCACCGCGGGCAATTCCTGCTGTGGACACCGGAGGGTTTTATTTCGCCTGTTTTGCCTTCAGGGCTGTGGCCTCCGCAGCTCCTGCCCGGTGGGAAGGAGAAACTCTTCCCTGTGAGGGTGGTGAGGCCCTGGCACAGGGTTTCCAGAGAAACTCTAAACTCTTCATCCCTGGAATTGTCCAAGGCCAGGTTGGACGGGGCTTGGAGCAACCTGGGATAGTGGAAGGTGTCCCTGCTCATGTCAGGAGTGGAGCTGGTCCCTCATGACCCAACCCATTTCATGATTCTGTGAAAATCTGCACTGAGCTTTGTAGCAGATTTTTTCAAGAAACAATCAAAGTTTAGCCCAGCATGTTCCACAGAGATGTTTTTCAAGTGTCAGGAGGTCTCTTGGGTTGAGAGAAGGTACTGGCTCTGACATGGCTGATGGAGGCTGCAGGGTGAGGGTGGCAGAGCAGGGACGAGCTGAACCATCTGGGAGTTGCTTGCCTACTAGTTGGGTGCATTTGATCATGAAATTCATTTTGTTCTGTTCACACAGGGAAATCTTCACCAAAGGTGTCTTTTTTTTGGCTAAATCACATCATAAGGAGATCTCTTAATGAAGAGGGAACTGAGGGTACCATCAGAAGGCACTTTCTGCTGCTGTTGTTAATCTTTACAGCAGCTTCACTCGAGGAATAAATGACTTTTCCCCAAATCCTTGGGGAAAATTCGCTCCAGCAGAGAAGAAATGCCAAGACATCCTCATAATGCATTAAAAATATGTTTAGGTGGCTGAGGCACTTCTGGTGGTGCTGGCTCTGGCTTTTCAGTTGGTGAATTGCAGGCACTTGACAATACTGGAGCTTAAATGAATAATTGGAAACCACATTTTAAACTGAATTATTGAGGGGTGGTTGCTGTGGAACGTTGTACAAGTTGGCTTTGCTGATACACTCTGAATTTAAGTTATGATGCCTGGGAGTGCAGAGCTTGGCACCAGGAGAAGCAAGGCAGAGGCAGGGAAGGTCCATGACAGCCCTCTGTTGAAGGAATTCTCCCCGGTTTCCCAGGTCTCGGAGACAGAGCGGCTCTGCTACGTGGGGCACAACTTTGGCAGCGAGGTCATGAGGTGCAACTCCCTGTGCAGGTATGGAAATAGGAGTTGGGAGCAGAGGGGCTGCTGAGACACACAGTTCCTGGTCCCTTCCCTGGATCTGGCTCAGAGGCTCCCTTGGGGGGCCATGATGGGACTCGGAGGATTCGGACAGGAGGGTCCAGCTCTTTGTGCATGTCCCTGTGCAGGCTGTGATATGTCAATTACAGACAGAACAGTTGGAAAAGGGCATGTGAAATCTGGAGTGAAGATATGGCTTAGTGTAGCAGCAGTATGGAGTAGCAGCTTTGTTATGGTGTGAATGAACTATTGTTTGTGAGCAGATTTAAATGCTCACACCTCTGAATACTGGTGAAGAGATGGTTCTGGGGGCTGAAGTGGTGCTTGCCTGCACCTCTGGAGGTCCTGAGCGGTGGGAGCTACAAGGAAATTCAGCTGTTGTTCAAGCTATGGGCCCCAAGACTGGGCACAGCAAAAAAAAAGGCAAAAGAGAATAGCAGAACTCGGGCACCTTCACTTCTCCAAATATGTTGTTTTAAGACTTCTGCATTAGAGCAGTGAGTCTTTCTGTTTTTATATGTACACATGCCTTGGAGGTAATCTGGTTTATTGTGACACTGTATGTGCACAGCAGGAAAATTGGCAGGATGTGGGAACACCATGTAGCTTGAATCATTTCCACTGCTCTGTCTCTCACTAAGCACCTGCCCTTGTTCTCCCCAGGTACTTTGTTGGCGTGTTGGACAAGGCGTCCGGGCAGATGGAAGTCTACAATGCCGAAATATTCAACATGCAGCCCCTGCTCTCAGGTGGGAGGTCCTGGGTATGATCCCAGCCCACACCAGGCCCAGCTCGGGGTCATAGCTGCTTTGTCCTCCTCTTTGCTGCCTTATTCCCTTGGCATGGAATAAGGATTCCTTCATTCCTGCATTCTGTGAGGAACAGCGGGAGAGGGAAGCACAGTGAGCCGAAGGTGGAGGTTAAGCAGAGAGTGTGGAGGGTGGGAGTCACTCACAGTCTTGCTGCTCAAGCGTGGCCTTGTCTGGGTGTGCTCTGCTGAGGGAGGACTGGGACTCATCATGTCAAGGGACTGGATTCCTGGAAAACAAAAAACAACAGGTTTTATCTGGCAGAACTTTTTTTTGTCACTTAACCCAGGAGGAGAACCCAAAAGACCAGGTCTTTTGGGACTTGATTTTTGCTCTGTGCAGTAGGACCTGGGTTTGGCCACAGTCCATACATTGCACCCATAGGCTTTATAGCAAAAGCTCCTTTTTTATTCTCAGTTCTCATATTTGCTGTGTTCTTTAATTAGCCAAGTCCCGTGGAGGAGATCCTGACATGCTGTGCCACATCTGTCAGACACAGAGCTAAAGGAATTCCTGTCCTGGCTACTGCTGTCCAAGCACACTAACTTTTGTTGTTTTATAGATAACTTGATACCTGATGACACAAAGGATTATCAGAACAAATCCTACAGGGAGAAGGTAAAGTTGAAACTCCTGTCACGTTCCACTGAGATTATCCAGCTGACAGGGGCAAGGGCTGCTTGTCTGAGACTGGGAGGTTTGGTGTCCTGCAGGGTAACCCTGTACAGAAGCAGCATTCTCTCTGTGCCCAGGAGGCAGCACAGTTATTGCCTGACTTGGGAGTATCTGAACAGTTATTTCAGGCTGGATCACTATCCCAGTGACTTCCAGCCCCTAGCAGACCGGTGCATCCTGCGCATGCGGTTTTGCTGCCTGAAGTGTTTAAAGTTTTCTTAGAGGCCACGGCTGTGGAATGAGCAGTGGGGTTTGTATTCTCTTGGGTGCACAGGGTGTTTGGATGTGTGTTTCTCTCTTGCACAGATGGATTTGTGCATCGAGGCCTTTGGGACCAGCAAGCAGAAGCGAGCACTGAGCTCTCGCCGCATGAACGCCGTGGGCAACGACATTGTGAGCACGGCTGTGACAAAAGCAGCAGCAAACATTATAGATGCAAAGGGAGTGACAGGTGAGAGGATTCTGTCTCAGGGTTTAATCAAGAAAATCTGAAGCGCCTTTTTCTCTCTGTCCTAGTCAAGTGTGGCACGAAGAAGAGAGGGTTTCTTTAAGTGATGAGGAATCAGCTGGTCTAACAGCTGAGAAGGACATATGTAGGGGAACTGCTTCTTTCTGGTCCTGCTGGACTTGATGTGGGAGTTGCTTGAATGAGGGAAGGTCCCTGTGACATCAGTGTCCATCCTGCCCTCTTTGGGAGCTCTTGTGGGAGTCCATGCATATTAGTTCACTGGGATAAAGGCATTGCCTTCACCTGGTCTGAACTCCATGGCATGGCTGTGGGAAATGGCACCTTCTTACTTCAAGAGTGGTGCAGCCTTGGGACAGGTCACATCATGGTGTGTTGTCACATCCCCAGGGGTTTCCAAGCTGTGCCAGAATAGAGCTTGGGCTGCCCTGACCTGTGGACATCCCTTCTTTGAGCTGGAGGGCAGACAGGAGCTTTCCAGACGTCTTCTGTGATCTTGAGAGTGTCATTGGCATGAACAAGAGAGATGTCTGTTGACTGTAGAGCCCACCAGTTTTCATCCCTTTTGTTCCAGGGTGGATATTGATTGCTCTCAGAGCTGCTTTGTGCCAAGTGGGTGTCCTCTGGAACCCAGGTGCCAAAACCATGCTCTGCCCAGTCCGCAGCAGCAAGATAACTTGCTGCCCTTCTTTCCTAAATGTTTCTCTAGGCTGGACTGGCTCTTCTAAATTTTCATGACCAGAAGGTTCTTGATAGAAATTTTTAATGTTTAAAACTCCATCTGTGACTGAACTGGTGTTGACCCATTGAGTAAACTTGCATCTAAAGGTGTGATTTAGGGTGTGTCCCTGTTCTCTGCATTTTGTTCTGTGTGATCCAAACGCTGCTCTCCTGCTTCCCTCCCAAGCTCTGATGCAGGACATGGCCCAGGATGATGTGCAGAACATCTCTGCCTTGCTGCCGCCGTGCCATGAGGACGCTGACAGGCCGGAGCACGTGTACAAGTTCGAGGACAGTATCTTTCCTGTGTCACCATGGTGTCTCACGCCTTTAAATGTAGCCATCTGGCACTTGGGAGGGAGTCGAGCCTTTGCCCCTCACAAGCCAAAAGCTGGGAGTAAGTTAATGCTGCCTGGAGGTTTTGGGGCCTGCAGGTTCCATATCCTGCCTCTATGGAGTGCAGAATGCTCTGCCTCCTGGATGGCACCAGGTCCCTGGGAACAGTGGTGAGGTCAGCCTCACAGAAGTGACTTGTGGTTGTGCCGCAGTCTGTTAGAGGCCTTAGTTCCTATCCAGGTTCCATCCCCCTGCCCTGCCCACCTCTCCTGCAGTGAGTGTGGACAGAGCTGCTCTATCTGGAAGGAAGAGTCCAGGCTTGTTCTTTTCCTTAAGATCCTACCAGTCCTGTCCTCTGCCGAGTATGAGGCACTGCGGGTGCCAGCAGCTGCCCTCACCAACATCACCTCGGAGGAGATCGCCAAGAGAGTGGAAGAGAGAAGGTAAAGCTGCTGCGAATGGACACGTCCTGGCTGAGGGGCAGGAGAGCTGCTGCTGCCAGCCGCATGGCTCTGGGCAAGGGAGGATGTTCTATCCAGGCATGGCAGAGCAACACCTGCCCTGGGGAATGCAGAGGATGCTTGCATGCATGGCATCAAGGTGGCCTTTGGGTAGCTGAACTCTTCCACTCTTTCCTGCAGCCACTGCTCCTTTGTTTTGGAGGAGCTAAAGTTCCTGCCTGCTGATGAGAGGAGGAGAGACCACAAAGCCCGATGCCTCTGGTTCCTGGACACCCTCATTAAGTTCAGTCACCTGAAAGTGATCAAGAAGAAGTGTAAGAGAATTTTCAGCTCACAAACACATGCTTTTGGGAATGTCTCCATCATCCTTTGCTCATCAGCTGAGTGTGTGGATATCTGTGATCTTACCTCTGCTGTACTCAGGGTTGTGCTTTTGAAACAGCACCACACAAAATATTTTGGTTGAGATTTTTCAGACTTGCCGTCTTCTGTAGAACTTGTGTCTCTGAGCATCCTTGGCAGTCCTTGTCCTTGATGGAGGAGGAAGTGGCAAGCTAGCTTTAAATATCCTGCTGCATTGCTGGAGACACAGCAGTGGCCTGTAGGACTTGGCTAAGGAGGATGTGGGAATTAGTCTTGGTGATAGTAGGAACTTGTGAATGTGGTCTCAGCTTTAACAGTCTTTTGTGACAATAAATGCATGCATAGGTGTGCATGCATTTTAGATTGTGTAGTATGGAAGTGGGAGATGCCTGTTAAAAAGAAAGTAAAAGCTGTTGGGAGCCTCTCAGACATGAAAACTTACAAGACTAGAAATCAAGAACCCAGGTTCCTTTTAGGTGCTGTCTGTTCTGGGAAAGAGACAATAAATGGTGGGATTCTTAGGGTTGGATTCAGTGATCCTTGTGGGTCCTTTTCCATGTGAGATATTCAGTGATATTCCATGATAAGTGTTAGGGTGATCCATGTGCTGCTGTTGTGGGTGGGCACTACGAGATAGAGTGTGTGTTCCTCGTTCTACTGCAAAGTCCCATTCTGCCCTAGATCCAATGGGTCCTGAATGCCCACACATCATCAGCAGGAAACTCATGAAGAATTTCACCTCGCTGACCTACAACAATGGCAGGTAAGGGATGGTGTGTGATGTTCTTGAGGCATAGAGCAGAGGGGCCACAGACACCATCAGGAACCCCCCACTACACTCCACATCTCACAAGTTCTCCCTCTTGCCATGCAGTATCCAGAATTTAGTCTCTGCATCCATGAAGGCTAAAATCACTGCATACGTCATTGCCTTGGCTTTGCACATCAACAACTTCCAGACGGACCTCACTGTCCTGCAGAATGACATGAAGCTCCAGGAGAGCAGGTGAGTCATCCTGTTCGTTCACACCTACTGGGATGCTCCTACAGAGAGACCCTGGGAGAGCTGTGAAGCCCCTCTGAATCTGGGTAGGGCTTTAATTTTCCGGGGAAGGATATGCAGCTGTCTGTGGGTGATGGACCTGCAATTTCCAGCAGTCATCTAGTGAGTGCACCTCTTCTCAGGCTGTGCTCCTCTCCTTGTGCCTGCAGAATTGATTGGATCAGGCTTTCTGGCTGAAACGTCAGTTGTTACTGGGTCTTGTCAAAGCCCTTGGTTACCACTTGATTTTGCAGCTCCCTCATTGGTTTGGATGCCATCACTTCTTCTTTTGCCCACAGTTAATTATCTTTATTCTTTGATGAGTAGTAGTGGGTTTAACAGCAGTTTTCTGTTGTTTTCCATCCATATATCCTTTTTATTTTCTTTCTGGAACTAAGCTTTTTCAGAAATCCGTGATGGTTTTGGCAGTTGTCACCCAGGTTTGGTTTATGCTGCCCCGGAGCTGGGAGCATGATGCCTAGGATGCTGTGGGGGAAAGGGTGCAGGAGGCTGGGACCTGCTGCAAAAGTCAGTAGTGTTCTGTCCGCAGGAGGGCTCTACCTTGCAGCCCTGACACTCCCAGCTGCTGCCTCGATGGCATCCCTGAGCTGCAGAGATGCCTTGGGGTCTCTACCCCAGGGCAGCAGGCTCTGCGTCTGTGCAGGGCCACGGCTCGGGATCCTCGGCAGCAGCACTGACGGCGTTTCTCTGGTGTTTTCCAGGATACTGGACATCGCCAAGGCCCTGCGGCTGAGGGTGTCCAAGGCCAAGGGGGTACCGGGGCTGGAGAATGACCAGAGCCACAAGCTGGGCACTCTCTCTCTGCCCTTGCCTGTGCAGAAGGCGCCGGCGGGACAGCAGAAGCGCAAGAAAATGAACTGAGAAGCTCAGGAGGTCTGAGGGGGCGACACAGCCCCTCCCTCAGAACGTCACGGGGATGCCTTCATCTGCTGGATTTGGGTCCAGCATCAGCCCTGACCCTGCTGAAACCTGTGCTGAGGGTTTCACCTCATTAAAATGCTGGGGTTTTTCTATTTATATAGAGAAAGCTATTAAAAAACCTTTTCCTTTTTCTTCCAGTTTGTCTGTGGGGGGAAGATGGAACAGCAAGAGGGAACAGTTTGAACCTGAAGGTTCAAACACACCTCTGTGGCTGGTGCTAGCTCATGGTCCCTCACAGGTGCAAGGTCAGAAGCACAGAAAGAGACAAAGAGTGTGACTTAGACCTTTTTGTTTCTCTGGAATGTCAGTGTAATCCTGAGTTCAAAAAGTGTTAAAGATGCTCCACACAGTGTTTCTGCCACTTTGCCTATCCTGGTTGCTTGCCTGGGGGAGGGAGAGTTCCATGACTTGAAGCTAGTGTCATCTTCAGGGAGAGTGATGAGTGTGAGGCCACAGCTGTGGATTCCCAGTCCTGGGGAGAGACATTTTAGTCAGGTTTCTCTGAATTTTCATTCTTCTGGGCAATCAACCTCCTGGCTGGTGTTTCGTTAGCAAGGCTGTAGGAGTCAGGGGCTTGTGAGATACTGAGGATCACCTCCAAGAGTAAAAGGGTATGTGAAATGAGAGCATGGAATGTCAGAAGAAATTGTCCCTCTGAGGTGTCTTTGCTTCAGGTATAGTAATTTGGGTTTGTTACATCCTCTTGGAATTTAAGGGTATCTCCTTATACCCCTTAATAACCCACTATACAACCTGTCATCAGCAGTGACACAGAGATCCTGTGTTCTGGGGAAAGGGTAATTACTGCTGTGGGAAGTGCAGACTCCAGGTAATCAATAGGAATGGTTGATGTTGGAAGGGACTGCTCAAGGTCTCTTAGTTCAGTGCGTCTCTCTGGTCAAGCGGGACCACCCTGAGCCAGGCACCCAGCACTGTGTCCAGGTGACTTTGGAGAGTCTCTGGTCACAGGAACTCCACACCCTCACAGTGAGGCAACATTTCCCAGTGTTCAGAGGGAGCCTACTGTGATCCCTGTGTGCCTGTGGCATCTCAGCTGGGCAGTCACTGATCACTGGGCATCTTCCCTTCAGGTGTTTATAGGCATAGACAAGGTCCCCATGAGTCTTCCCTGCTCCAGGATGAGTTGCCCTGGTTCCCTCCACTGTTAGAAGTTCCAGTCCCTTCAGCATGTTCATTGGAGTCCCCAGTGTCCATATCTCTGGAACTGAGGAGCCCAGAGCTGGACATGTCGTCCCAGGCTGAGTGGAGGAGGAGGAGGTCCATCAGTTCTCTTAATTCTGCCCAGACAGTTCTGGCCACTGCCACAACGACGTTTCTGGCTGGCTCTGGAGGGACCCACACAGGAAGCAGTGTCCATCTCTGACCCTTCCAGCACAAACATGGACCAAAGCAGCTCCAAAGCAAGTGATTCTCATAAATGGTGCTGCAGGCCCTCAGGATGAGGGGTTTGTCCAGAGTTCAGGCTGGGCCTGAGCCAGGGGCCCAGTGGGTCCTGCCAGGAGCTCATTTCCTCTACAGGCCTGCTTGCTTGTAAATTAACCCAGTAGATGCCTCGGGGGAAAGAGAGAGACATTAGGAGCTGTTTCTCCAGCTATTTTTTATTTAATGAGGTGCCACTGAAGTTGGTCTGATGAGGGTCCCCATCCCTGAGCTGTCGGAGCTTCCCTGCATGGTTCTGGAGAACCGACGTCAGAGAGGCTGGTGAGAAGCCCTGCCGTGTCAGAGAGTGGCACAGAAGAAACTCTTGGGACTGTGGCAGCTCCCACCTACCCTGCTGGAGCCCATCCAGGCAGCAGCCACCACTCAGGGCTCCAGGTTGCCCATTGGTTTGAGGCCGTGCTGGGGTCTGTCAGCACCCATGCTGGTGTCGCTTTGGGGCAGACATGACACAACAAAGGGATGGTGCCATGGACCAGGGAAAAAAGCCATTTATTCAACAAAGCAGTCTCTTTTATACATTTCTGTATCTTATCATTAGTGCTACAAGTCCATTGGCCTCTAAGCTGCTACATTACACTCATTGGCCACTGTATAACTACAACACTACCATTATTGGTTAACTATAGCATAAATACTCAAGCATTCCAGCAAAACAACAGGTGTAGAATGTTGCTGTATTATTCTTTCCATTGTTCAAATTTCTTAGTTCTGTTGACACTACATTCTCACGGGTAAAAACTGATTAAGTCTCTCTTCTCAGGGCTCTTTCTCACGAATAGACACTAAGTGAATCTAAATCGAACTCTGCGAGGCCTACAGACCAGCTGTCAGCCGTCACAGGCTGGGTCAAACCTGGAAAGGAGAGACCCCCACATGTGGCCATGAGTGAGGCACTGCAGTGATGCCAGAGCAGCCGTGGAAACGCTCCCAGGGTTCACCCTCCAAGGAGAAATGGGACAGAGCAGGGCGGACACACAACGCTCACCACACCAGGACTGTTCCAAAACCCAGGTGGGATGGAAATGATTGGAGAATTGAAACATCCTGCTTTGCTTAAAAAACAATGTGCTTTGATTTCACAGCCAACACGTCTAAGGGACTGCATGTTCTGGGCAACAAAGCACAACCCTGTGGAAGGACAGTCAATACTGGGACTGCTCAGAAACTGCTCAAAGGGAGACAGATCTGGAATCCTGATTGAAGAACTCAGTGGGACTGAGGAGCTCAGAGTGCTCTCTGTGTCGCACACCTGATTTTCCTGCTCTGGGGGTCTGGAAGACAAGGTGGAAGCATCATCACCAACCTGGAGACCCACAAGTCCCTGACCTTTCAGCAACATGAGTCTTACAGTGTGACTGTGTTCTGTCCCACACCCTGTACCAACATTTAAGACCTGGAAAGAAGAGTCAATGTCAAGTTTCTAACCAAAAAGAAAAATCCACTGCACACCTAGACCCCATTTTTGAACAAAAGCCTGGAGGAGGAACCTGGTGCCTGAAGCTGCTCTGGGCAGTGCTGCTGAGCTGGCTGGGTCACAGGGCACTGTCCCTGTGCTCAGAAACACCCTCTCTGGGCTGCATGGAGAGCACCAACACAGCCCCTCACCTGTGTTGGTTTGCCATGCACACAGGGCTGCTGTTGTGGGTCAGCAAGTATGGGAGGCAGGGAAAAGGACAAAGCAGAGCCCTCCAGTGCTGAACAGAGGAACACAGTGGTGGCTCTGGCTCACACCTGCACCGCAAGTGCTCAGGGACTCACCTGCTCTTGAAGATGAGAAGCATGTTGTCTTGAATGATGTAATCATCTGCATTTGATAATGGCTGCAAAATGGATTTCTTTGCTATCTCCTGGAAAATGAGGTTTTCTGCACCAGGCCTTTGGCTTCATCAAAGAGAGCAATCCCATAGTCCTGAAAGGACTGGATCCTGTTCTTGGTCACCTGCAAAGAAAGCTTTAATCAGGATGGCCCAAGCAGAAGAACATTCACAGAATCACAGAATGGTTTGGCTCAGAAGGTACCTGAAGGGTCATCTCGTGCCAACCCCCTACCATGTGGAGGGACACTTTCCACTAGGTCGGAACTGGATGGTCTCCAAGGTCCCTCCCCACTCAAACCACACAGATTCTGTGATTCATGACACGTGGGAGGGAACTCTGAGGATGCACCTTCAGGTCAGTGGTCAGCAGGAGCTGGAGGCTGGCCCTGTGGTTGCCAAGGATGTTGCCAGGTGATGCTCTGCCCACAGACAACACCGTGGCCACAGCTCCTGTGCGTGCCATGGCTGTGCAGCCCCACGTGGTGGTCAGCCCCGGCCACGGGAGATGCAGTTGTGGGCGGTGCGGGTCAGCCCAGGCTCTGCAACACCCACAAGCCATTGGCAGCGATCACAGCCATCATGTCCAGTGCCTCGCTGCCCTGCACATGCAGCCATGCAGCTGCCAGACCAGCAGAGCTGGCACTCTCAGCCATGACACCACAGGCATGTTTCTATTTCCCCAGGCCACCTGTTTTCTCCTGTTAAGATACAATTTTCTGACTGGGAGCTTAAGGACAAAAACACACCCCCCAAAGGTCATACCATCTCTCCAGCACATTCCTGGTCTAGGGACAGCTGTGGAAGACCCCCCAGCACTGGTGGCCCATGATGATATACTGTTCAACATGCCACCCTCTCACCTGGAGCCCTGGAGAAGCTCCATGGGGCCCTTGAGCTCACCTCTGTTGTGGGTGATACTGTTAGGCTCCACCAGCACCACATTGATGGGGCTGCGTCCTTCTCCTCCCTGTCAGAGTCAATCTCTGTGCTAGTGCCCTTTGGCTCCTCCTGGAAGTTTGTTGGCAGCTCCCTGGCCAGGGGAGTGGTCAGCTGCATTGTCCTTGCGGCAGAACACAACCCACCCACAGAACCTGTTGTGACTGATCTGGTTATTGAGGAGGTGTGGGAGGCTGGAGGATGCCATCCACACACCACAGCCCTTGTTGGCTTACAGCGAGGGGTGGCACAGCCCACAGACTCAGCAGTGCCCAGAGACCCCCGGCACTGCCCAGAGCAGTGGGTGGTACATGTGGGGCAGGTGGGATGGAGCTGATCCTCCTCCCTTGAGCCCTATATTTCAGGGGCTCAGAGATCCTTCAGCCCTAATTCGATCCCACCCAGTGCAGACCCTTCCTGGGCACCCACCCCCAGACTCGTCACACCCCAGAGGACAAGGGGATGGAGGAAAGGCCAGAATCTTTCACTCCCCAGCTGCCTCCTCACCATAAATGTTGTTGCCCTGGAGGAGCTCTCTCCTGCACTTTCCCACCACCATGGTGTCTGAGTGGCTGCAGGCAACGGGGTTGTCCCTGAGCATGGGCTCACTGCCATGATGGATGTCTGCACCACCCCACTGGTTCTGGCAGATGATGTTCCCTGGGGCCAGGCAGGGAAGCCGAGGTGACTGCACTGGCCTCTTGCCCATGGAGAAGCAAGAGACCTGGTCAGCCGAGACCTGACTCCACTGAGAAGCTGCCATCACCCACAGCAGAGCCCGAGGCTCTGGACCTTCCTGGTTCTCCACTCCCCTGGCAGCACTCTGCCACGCAAGACTGCAGATATTGGGATTTCAATCACCAGGAACTGCCAACCAGGGGATCATGGCAACTGGAGGCACACAAGAATCACAATAAGGTAAATTTTGCAAAGAGACAGAGGTACAAGACAGAAACAAAACAGGCACGACAGTGCTATTTGCATCCTCATATCTGTGATCTGGCCTCTCCCATTCTCATTCACTGCTATCCTAGCAGCCAGTCCCTGGGAAATATCATTTCCACCGAGGAGGGAGAAGAAAAAGCAGTGCTGCCTGTTTGATGTCTCTGCTGAACGAAATGCACCGTGAACCAATTGCTGCTCTGCCATGGGCAGAGGGAAAGAAAAGGAGAAATGTCCACAGTGGGAGGAATCATTTTTGTCAGACATAAGAGAGAGAGAGAGGTCAGTGCTGCCTAATATATCTCACATCAGGGTTTCCATCATACAGCGCATAAATGCCAGCATCTTTATTCCCATAGATTTGATTGCTATGGATGACACCTTTTCCATTTCCCATGACGATGATGCCCAAGTGAAGGCCACTGTGTATCACATTGCACTGCACGTTTGATTTTTCATGTGCAAAGAGAATAAAAGCAAGATGAGGGAAGGTTGGTTAGAAAAGTGAGCAAGAGAAGAGAGCACCCACAGAGAAAAGCAACAGCTCCTAGTCCTGCTGGGGATGAGAGCAGTGGGTAATTCTTCCATCCACCAAGAAATCCCTCTCAAATGGCCAAGGCATGCAGAACTTTTACAGAACACTGCCAAATCCCTCTTCCTATCATGTCCAAGGATGACTGTGCTTGCAGGGATAAGGTCTCCAGCTGTGCAGGACACACTTGGTCAAATTGTGGGGAAAACCATGCTGCTGGAGAGTGGGCTGCTGCCCACTGCCCGAGGCTGAGCAGAGAGGTGAGACCCTCCACCAGCTCCCAGGCCGACAACGCAATGTCCAGCGTGGAGAAACCATTCACAGTGCAGTGAGGCTCTACCCACTGGCTTACACAAGTTTGCTCACTGCGCAAAGCGGGTGACTGAGTGAGGGAACATTCCCTCTCCTCTACTTGCAGCGATTTTAAGGCAGGCACCATCAGGACACTGTGCCAGTACTGTCAGGCAGCACCGTGCTGTGCCTGGCACTCAGGTCAGCTGTAGTCAGATTCAACAACAACCTAAGGAACAGGCTGAAGGGCAAAACAGACAGGTGGGTGTTATCTGTCCTGGGAGGTGGATCCCTCAGGGATGGCGTGGGAGCAGGAGGGGTACACACCAGGACAAGACGATTGGCTCCCTTGCAGGTGTCCAGCCTGGCCTCGCAGCTGGAGTAGCAGTTGCTGTCTGTGACCAGCCCACCTGAGGACAGGCACTGGAACACCCCAAACCTTGCAGTGGTGGATGTCACTCCTCAGCAGTGACCTGCAGGCAGCAGGGCAAGCACCTGTGGCTGTAGGATGTGACCAAAGAGAACAAGTCTCCCCTCTGTAGCCCCTGTGCAACTGCAACCTCCCCGGCTGGCGAACTGGAGTCATTGGCACTGCTCATCACAACTTGGTTTCCTCAAAGAAAGCAGTTAAATATTTACACAGCAGAGGTGTTCAATATTTTCCAGACAAACAAAATCATGTCTTAAATCCACACCTTACAAGTGTTAAGAAATAATTACAAGTTGCCTTTGCATGGCCCAGTTCAACAAGCAACACAGATCTGAAGGTAATTAAATTATACTTCCTTCTGTTTGCCCATTTCAGACAGGTGGTTCATTCGGTCTCAGCTCAATGTGGAGCGCAGCAGGATGTGACCATGGCCCATCTTCATCGGCCACACTCAGTTGCCTGCAGAGGGGGCAGCCAGGCCCTGGCTGGGTCCCACACCGCTGACCCTGGCCCAGGCCTGCCCTGCACCAGAGGGTCCTGGGCTGTGCAGGGACCCCCGACTCTCGCCAGCCTCACTGTGCTCCCGCTTCACTCTGCACCAAGCCCATGACTCACAGACAGTAATTCCTACCAAGACATATTCCTGCTTCCTACTCCAGCTGATAATTCCTGCCTAAGCAAATTCTCACTGAGAGCTGAGCAGGTAAATGCTCCCCTTCCTCCCCACCTTCCAAACTTCTATCTGCAGTCTTTAAGAGTCATGGACGGAAAAATGGGGCCAAACCCTGGGCTGCCCTAACCGGTGAGGATGGTCCTGCTCTGGGCAGGTGGCTGGAGAAGAACCCCCTGAGCCCCCAACGCCTCCAACACTGGGGATTTTGGCAGTGATGTCCCCCAGCCCTCGTCACCCCCATTCCTGTCTGGCAGAGGCACAGAGTTGAGAGCTGTGGACAACTGCAGGATAAGATGATGCTGAGGGAGAAGCTCAGTTCAGCGTCCAATACAAGTCCCCAGCCAAAATTCCCTCCTCTTAGCTGACTTCTGCCTGTAGTAGGCACCAGACAGGACTGGCCGCAGTGAGGGACATGGCCAGGGGTCAACACTGCAAACCCCCAGTCCCTGCAGCTGTGCTTTTACAGGTGGAGTAGGCCTGACTAGGTGACCCCAATCTACCCCTGCATTAGTACCTCTAATTGTGATTTCAACACCACTGCCTGCAGAAAGCAGGCAGCTGCCAACAACCTGCCTTTTGTCTGGGCTGGTTAACCCCAGCCATGCACAGCAAAGGAGTTGGTGGAGCAGCAGGGAGAGGGAAGAGGGCTCACAGCAGCCTCACAGCACCTTGCTGTTCTGTATGTAGTGCATGGCATAGGTCAGGTCCCTGAAGGTATTTTCTTCCAGTTTTGCTAGCCCTCATGAGTTAACTGCTCCTCCTTTCCCATCCTTGGAAAGGCATTGTTGAGTGATGCAGCCCTGGAGAGAGTTGGCCAAAGACTGGGCTCCCTTGTCCTGCTGCAGCTCCTGCTGCAGGGACTTGAGCTCCAGGTCCATGTGAGGGATGTGCAGCCATGTGACGCACTGTGCCCAGCATCCCCGCACACAGGACCCGGGCTTGAGGCTCCACAGGACACTCCCCAGGCAGCCTGAGCATCACAGTGTCCACCTCGTCGCTACTGCTGCCCTCTGACTCAAGGGCCAGGTACTCTTCCTCCTCTCTTCTGGTGGGCTCTCTCTGAACTCGGCACCCTCCTGGGCTGAGCCAAGCTGGGCTCAAGCACCGTGGCAGTGAGGAACCTGCTCTGCTGTTTGTCACAGCCAGCCCCCGCAGCGCGTCCCTCCAGCCCTTCCAGGCCAGCACAGGCCCTGGCCAGCATGGCCAGGTGCTTGCAGGCCCAGTTGCAGTCAGGTCTGAGACAGCCCTCCACAGGTGCCAGAGGCGTCCTTGCTGCCCGAGAGCTCCAGGACGCTGCAGAGCCGGGTGCTGCACTGGCTGAAGGTGCAGAACTTCACTAGGCACGTCCCTGCTGCAGGGACCTGTGGCTGCCCCTCTCAGAGCAGCAGTTGTCAAACTGGACATAGCCCAAGCTCATCTGGGGAGGAAGCACAAGGAGAGATCATTGCAAAACGCAGGGAAAAGCAGTCCTGGACACACCAGCGAGTGCTTCTGCTTATCTGCAGAAAAAGTCAATAGAAATGAAACAAGGTACATGGGAGCCAGGTCAGAAAAGCAGAGTGATGTTCTTGAAATTTCACCATGCTCCTAATTTGACTAGGAATCTCCCAAAAGTTATTTTCGCTTTCCAGGTCAACCCTTTCCTGGTGCACTGCATGACCAGCAGACAGGCCAATACCTGACAGCTGAGGTGATTTTACAGATAGTCCTGGAATTTGCAAGTAACACACCATCTTAACACATCAGAAACATCCCCCGGAAGTGCAGCTGGGTACTGAGAATCCAGACACATCCCAAAATACCACCAGGAAGTGCCCAGCACAAGGGACTGTAATGGCAACTCATCACCTGGGAAAAACAAAACCATCATCATTTATTGGCTGTTTCAGGTGGAAAATAGAAATTAACAGGAGCTCTTGGTTGCTCAGGGCAATGGTGTGCTGCAACCTCTTAAAAGACTGAATTTTTATCCAAAATTGAGCCTCTATTTCTGAGGCTGCTTTCTCCCATCCTGCACATACTTCTTTCCTAAAAGCAGGGGGCTTTTTTACAGTATGCCTAGAAGTATATTGTATATGTGTTTAAACATCCTTCTATAGCTGAAGTATTACAGGGGTAGTAAATAATAGAGTGTTTGTTTAAATTATTATTTAAATAATCATTTAAATCAGTGTCAAATAATTGTCAAATCAGTGTTTCATTACCATTCAACTATAATCACTATTTACCGTTTAACTACTATTTAATGTCAATTAATTATCATGTGATCATCATTTAGCCACTAATAAAACCCTTTCAGTTTACCCCGTGTGGGACAATGACTGAGGAGCGAGGCAAGGGCTAGAGTCTGCAGCCCACTGCCCACCCTGTGTGGCCTCCTCGTTTTCTTTGCAGGGGGAGATCTGCAGAGCTGATGTCAGAAATGGAAGAATTTGGCTGAAGGAGGGTCCTCTGGGGCTAGGGTGGGCCTGGTTCAGCTCTGATGAATGGAACAGAATGGGACAAAGTCATATTGATGGAACTTTGAAGGACACCAGGGCCAGAAAGGTGACTTTTGCCTGATTACAGATAACTTAAGTATGGAAATTCACAGTATGCATATGCTAATAAGCTTTACAAGGTACATGCTACCCCATATGTGACTGTATCACTCAACTCTCTACAGAGACCATGCCATATGTAAGAAGAAGGAGGGGGACAAGACTGGGGTCTATATAAGACAGGTAGAAACTTCCTTTAGCAAGGAGGAAGAATCTAAAAGACCTTAGAGACCACAGAGGGGCAGCTCTGCTTTCCCTTCTCCCAAGTAGGAAATGGAATGGGCCAAAAAATTGTGGAAAGATTAAAATAAAGTTGTAGGGTGGACAGAACAGAGAGGAAAGGACCAGGGAGTTGTGTGTGCTACCAGGCGAGGCTGAGAATGTGTGGAATATTCTACACTATGAGTGAAGTGTTAAGGACTTCTTTAAAATCTGAATGTGAAAAGAGGAAAACTTGGCAAGGAGAAACAGAAGTTCAGATAGCTGTTAGCTGTGCTAAGAAGTGAGAGAGGC
>WBMZ01006505.1:0-2500 GCA_013400975.1 Atrichornis clamosus
TCCCTTTGCTGTCTCAGTCTCTGACCCTTACTGGCTTTCCACCTGCTCATAGGTATAAGGTGTGAATATAGAGATGACAAAAATGTTCAGTAGTACTAAATTATCAATTTTCTTATACTTTTATATCCCTTAGACTTTTCTACGGTTTTCCTAAAATAGAATCAACTAGACAGAACTGCAGTTACTCTATATCAATAAAAAGTATTGCTCTTCAAGCATAAAAATGACTATATGATATAAAGAAAACAGAATTGTGCCTTAACTTGGAGTTCATGAACAGCAGAAAACTCTATTAGTCCCACACCAGACTAATCAAGAACTTTTAAAATAGAACATGCACTTGTTCTGTATTTTATGCCTAACTGCTGGCCAGTGAGACAGCTTGCATTTTACATGAATAATAGAGCTTAAAGCTTTATAACAACACATAGTTTTGTTTGAGATTTGGCATCTTTGCCTTTTCCTTCTGCAGAGCATAACGAACCACATGATAATCCAATGAAAATATTAGTAAAATCTTCTAAAAAGCCACATTAGAAAGAAGTTCAGTAGCATGAAAATGGGAATAGTCTCATTATGAAGCCAGAGTTATTACACAAGCATGAAGAAAAGGCCTCAAGTCAGTGACATAATTGTGGGACATAAACCTTGGTATAAATTCAGAAATACACATTCTGCCCCCCAAAGGGGGGATCACTAGTGGACTATGAAAAGGGCTTAAACAGATATTAAGGAAAATTTTTCTTTTAATGATACTAAAAGAGAATTCCTACACTTAAATTGGTGAAATTTGTATCTGTGCATGGGAGACCTCCAGATTTTCTACCATTTTGTTCTCTGTATGCTTCTATGAGGTGAAAAGCAGATGGTCTGGTGGCTGATGCATATGTGAGACTTTCATTGAGCAGCATGAAGCACTTGGTTATTAGGTGTTTCAAGGAAAAGGCATTCTCCCAGTACACAAACAAATAATTTACTTTGATTTAGTGTTTCAGTTCTTCTACTGACCACCTAACTGGGAAGTCTGAGGACAGCACTTGGTGACATGGTTTAGTGGTGGCCTTGGCAGTGTTAGGTTTGCAGTTGGACTCAATGATCTTTTTCAACCTCAATGATTCTTTCACTCTATGATTATCTGAAGTAGTTTAGAAGTTAGAAAAATAGAATAAGGTGTCAGCCTCACCTTGCATCCTAATTATGAATTTCAAATAGTGGACATTGCTTAGAGGGATTAATATAGATTTTGGCAATGAGTCTAAATAACTTCAAAGAAGTTCCTTCAAATGATTTCCAGTATATTATTTTGATTTTTGGCAAATAGCCAGTACTCTAGAGACCTCTAAAGTGAAAACATACTGAACCCTGCTGGCCATAATGTATAATTTTACGGTTAGGTTTATACTATAACAACTCCTGCATATTGGTTTCTTCCAACAGAAGTTCAAATCTTTCCCCAGAAGAGGATATCATGTGTCAGCATGAGTACATAATATAACTGAAACACTTCTGCACAGTATTACCCACAAGGCAATGTGAACTCAGCCTATAATACAGTATATTTAGAAATCCAGTACAGGCATTTATGAATGTCAGAATGTAAATTACATCTTTGTCAGCTTCATACAACTATACTTGAATCTCATTTGCTCTACTGTTGTTGAAGAACGCAACACATTATTTTGGCTTCTAACAGGATAACCCTAATGCACAGTAGTTCACCTGCAAGGACGGAAACCTGAAATAAGCAATGAACTCGCTGCACACAGACATCTGTATCAGTGCTTCCTCAATGCAGGAGAAGAATTTCTGTGTGTACTACAGTACATCTCATACATGATACTGACATACCAATTTTCCCCAAGTTTTATTTAATTATACACATAACTTTTTAAGTGAAATAAATCCATAGTCCTTAGACTGCAAAAATGACAGCTGATCTAACTGAGACCATGCTAACATAGAGTATTTCTGTGTTCTGTTTTCCTTAAGCTCCATTTTTCATCCTTGAAAAGAAAGAAAAGAAAATCATGCACTACAGTTAGTAGACTGCTAAGCAACGAAGAGGTTTATTTATAACCAGACACCTTCAATTTCTTTGTTTAAATTCAAAAGCACATTTTTATTTTTTTGACTTGGAAACAGTATTTGTGGCGTCAAATGACATACTCATCCTTCACAAGGACGTTTCTTTACACACTCACAAGAAGAAACACGACTCAGTCCCATCCAAACACTGCTCAGAGGAATGTAAGCAACAACATGCACAGTATGCCACAGTCAAAAACATCATCCCATGGATGTCTCTAATAAAGGCTCCACTGTAAGACACAGGCACTGAACATACGCAGTAGCTGTGGCCACAGTTAAGGCCCTCAGTTGGTGACTGATGGCAAATTAGGTAGGTAGTTTTTTCTCATCTACTTTTGAAATTATCTAGTAGTACTGATGTAGAGTATTACTGCTACTATCATCTAAGTCCTCCACAGATTGTTGGCTTACT
>WBMZ01006505.1:7500-45146 GCA_013400975.1 Atrichornis clamosus
GAAATGAGCCTCTTGTCTGGCTGGGGCTGCCCCCTTCCAGTGCATGAGACTGATGAAAATTTTTAGGGTCAATGAATATGTCCCATGTCATGTCTGATAGATGCTAAAGATGTGAGGAGGTAAATGTTACCTTAGAAAGATGTGGTTGAAATTTTTAAGAGCTACGTTTATTGACAAAATAAAAGAAAAATACAGCCTAGGTTACCTCTCTCTTCTGTCTGAGCTACATAGCGTAACACACCTACAGACACACTCTGTTTTACACACATTACCACACTACGCATTAAAAGAATACCTTACAGGGTCATCATCATACATCACACATGCTTGTTTTTAAACACCTCGCACCAACCCTGTTTACAGCAGCCCTATTTTAAGCTGCATAATACATGTATTTTTCATGCTGGAAAGAAAAAGAAGCATTAGTTTAAACTCTGTCATAGATCTAAGCATCTAATTATATTAAAAAAAAGTCGGATTAGTTTTAAAGACAGTACTGACTTTTAATGGAAGGCAAAAAATAATCAAAGGTTTTCTCAGAGTAACATTTAAAGGAGTTTCTTTTTTGCAATATACCCCCCACTTTAATTTCTATTTTATAGATAAGACTTTAATATTGCAATGCACTGGAATTTGCAATTTTGACCCCTTTATTTTTAAATAAAATATTTGAATGCTGGTTTACTCTTTGTAACTCCAAGATAATAAAACAGCAAAATAGCACTGGATCTAGAGCATTACGGTTAATCAGTGACCTGGTTATTCAGAATACAATTACATTAATATAAAAGTTGCTAACTACATATGTATTATATTTATGTACAATTATAAGTAGTATCTAATTTATAGCATATATATAGATTTATAATGTATATAATATATACATTATATATATATAAGCAAAAATAAAGGACACACTTTGGAGTATAACTAGTATTGAACCACACAGTAATCAACTAAATTAATTACATTATACATAGTAAAAATATAATATACCTCTCAGGCAGAGTATACTATTATGTGGTTCAGTGTCTTGTATCACAAACTTATTTCTGATTCAGAACAAGTATCTTATTTGAACTTGTAAATAAAATTCTCTAATTTATTTGGAGAAAATAAGTTGGAGATTCTTAAGTGCTTGGAGATTCTTATTTGAAGAAAATAAGTTGGAGATTCTTAAGTAAGTGCAGATTTTGTTAAGAATGAATGCACTTAATAAACAGGAGATGTGTATTTTTAAGGCTTGAACACAATTAAACATCACAAATACTTATAAATGGATTTATAATTAAAGAATAGAGGTGAAATGACACTTTAAAAAGTAATGTCATGGCAGGTGGGTTTCTTTTTTTCAACCTAACATTTTTACAAATATGTAAAAGGAATTTCTGAGAGGACAGTATAGTTTTCAAACATCTGATGTAACACATATACTATGTAACAAATTTAAGATCACCCTCCTATGCAGCAATTTTAGATGAACAAAAACACCTCCCAACTATGTGGGGATCTTTGTTTCATTTCTTCTTCTAGCTTGGCCATAGTTAATACCTGGTGATGAGCAGCTACATTCATTTGTAGATCTCCAAGTGCTTTCCCAAGGTGAGTAAGCATCATTATCCTCATTTTTCAAATGGAAAGCTAAAAGATTAAGATACTCCCTCCAGATCACACAGCAAGTAGTAAGCCAAAAATAGAGCTCATTTTCCATATGTGACACCCAGTTCTGTATCCACTGGACCACACCGGCTTCCCACAAGCATCAGTCACACCTAATCAGCCACACAGCTGAATTTTGGGAGGCATTAATACAAAGGTATTTTTTAACTCCTAAATTTAAGACTATGCCGTTTTACTTGCTTCGTATGTACAAACTTTCTCAGGCATCCTACTAACGTAAGGTATTATAGAACGTGGTTTCATTTATGCCTTATGCTTGTTATAAATCTTGTAGAGCATAGCAGAGGAGACAACACAGATACTTCAGACTATTACACATGGGAAAAATACCACCTTCAGAAATTCAGCTGAAAAGAAAACCGCAGAACTGCAAAAACATCTCTGCCTCATGTGCAATTGTGGTTAACAACACAAACAAGTTATAAGCACACACAGGAACAGGATATATGTAGACTGTGTTGTGGCACACTTTCCCCCTTTACAACAAACTTTCCCAATTTCAATCTGTATATAAAAACATGGGCTTCAGAAGTATAATTAAAACATTGCATGCATAGGAAAAAGTTCTCTTGTGATGAGACAGCAAAGGGATAAGACATTTCTTACAGGAAGCTAAAAAACAAGAGGACAAATGGTAAGCGATATAAAATAACAAAATGCTATCATACTCCTGTGTTACCCTAATACAAAAATACAAAACCATCTGATCGATGTGGCTAACATTGAAAGTCGATTTAAAAGCATCATCTTCTGCCTGAGTAAAAAATTTTAGAAGCATCCTTAAGAGGGTATGGATATCTTTACAGAAATGTAAAGCTAATTGTTTGAAAAACAATGGTAGTTGATAAAAGTCTGTCTGAGAACAATGGGCAGAAGACCACCATTGCCCATAGTCCACAGCTATCACAAGTGATTGCACTACATCTCTTTCATGACAGTAACAAGTTAATGTTCCTTCTGATGCAGCTATTCCTGAGGTAAGCACTCAGACCAGAGCTTATATGAATGACAAATGTATGTAGTTGAAGAATAATTGCTGCTAGCAAAGCTGTGAAAAAAAAAATCATGAACTTAAGTGCATGCCAATAACTATTTGGAAGAACTATTTATTTCTCTACTGTAGGATTTTGAAAATTTTTAAACATCTAATGCTAACCTTTCTTGCAAACTGCATACCAGACTAGAGCCATTATATAACCCATTATTGCAACTCTTGTGTTCCCAGTACTTCTGAGGAGAGATGCTTCAAACAGGAAAAGAATATACTTCAGAGTCAGTCTTAAGACTTGTTATACTGGAATTACAAACAGCCTAAGTGGACAAAGCCACCTAAATTATAAAAAAGTCTTCCCCTGTAAAGACTGTGTCAACAACTTAGACATAAAATACCATTTAAGATGTTCTCCTAGTCTGAAAATAGTTAAATATTGAAGGAGTTCATGTTTACTATTTATCAAGAAATTCTGTAAGTCTGGACTCAATTTAAAATTAAATGTATTTATCACCTGATTTGGCAGGTCTGCAGCTTGACCTTGACTTTTGACAAAAGCTATTATTTCTGCTCTATACATCACCACTTCAAAGTTCTTGAAGTGGATCTCGGTCAAAAGTTCTTCAGAAGACACAAAACAGAAAACAAGATGATTTACTCCTCCCTTCCTAAACAGTTTTTTGGAAGGCCAAGTAGTAGGGAACAATAAACATTGGTAATAACTATTACCATTAAAAAAAACACTGACCATACTGAATCATTAATTAAAAGTAATTAAAACAATACCACTTCTACAATTATACCTTAATTCCATATGCACAATAATTAACAGCAACTCCAAATTGTTGCATCAAGTATTTTTGTAAGTACCTCCTCACTACAACAAGAGTTTCCCCTCATTTGGTACATGCATTTTTCATGAGGTTTTTGAGTCACCCTTGACCTTTCCCCCAGGCTATCCGATTTGGGGCAGGGAAACAATATTCTCCCTTCAAATACTACTCAACTCAGCCCATACGTCCAAATATGTTTTTCCTCATCCAACTGCTTCTCTCACCAGAGCTCATATTGACCTGTCAGTTCCCCCTTGCACTAACACTGTGTTCAATCATAACAGATTTCTTGCTACCAGAGAAGTATTTCCTTCTCACTTATTTTATTCGTAAAAGTATGTGTCATTTTTACCAGTTAATTATCCTATGCAGCATACTCAGGGCTTACCACATTTAGGAGAGTAGTTGCTTGTATATTGTTACCATCTAAAATCCTAATGAGAAAAGAACAGGTGGTTTAGCATTCTTTGAGCTCATCAGCTCTGTGACAGGTAGGAACAGATCACCAATCCCCTCTTCAGCTTCTCTCCATTATCATAGCTCTTCTCTCTCTCCTCTCACCATTTCTGCTCAAAACATTATTTACTGTAGCAGATTATAACCCTCCCTGTCCTTGTATCAGTCATGAGTTTTGCTTTCAATTCACGCTTTTCTTACTTTCTAACCCCCTCTTTAGGGGACAACACCCATTTCCAATGTTTTCCAATAACTGCTTCACACTGACAGCTTGAAGTTTTCTCTTGCATCCTGTTTTTCATTTGCACTGCACCTTCACATATCTTTCAAGCCTGCAAATTATCCATCTGAAACTCAATCGACGACAACTGCAATTGCCTCAGGAACTTAGTTCTGGCTTCACTTGCCTGCACACCCTGAAAAGCCCCACAGAAGCCTCTGGTGACTTCAGTTACCCAGTTCACGGGAACCTGAAGATGAACCATTTGTACCAAGGCAGAAGCATGCACATGGATTTAGTACATTTTGCATCCAGTTGGAAGAAAGTAATCCACAAATTACAAGAGAATTTTGTTTTTTCCGGGAACAAACCGTAATATGCATGCATGCGTTTATATGGGGGGGAAATGTACTATATGTAAACATGATGATAAAAACCAATGAGCCACAGGACAACGCATTAGGTTGTGCAGTTTTGATTCAAGAATATTTTGGTTTTGTAGGTTTTGCCATTATTGTAAAACCATTCTTGTATTTATGCTTTCTATAACATTCAGCTGCTATGAATTTGGAAATTGTAAGTTTTCTAAAAGCTATATCCAATTACAGTGCTGAATGATTTGAATAAGAGACTGCTTGACATATTGCAAGATAAGTGGCTGCTACATTTCTTTGATATAGGGTCATATACAGTACTTCTCTATTTTTACTCCATGCTCTCCACTGCCTAGTAATAAATTAATTTCTCACCATTAGTTTGGCATGTGCCCTACAGTTATATTCGCTTTCTCTCCCACTGTAGGAAGAAAAAGTTTACTAAAATATTTTTAGAATTAGCCATCACAGATGAAATTCAAAATACTATTTTAAGAGAGATATTCTCACATAAAGTCTTAAAAGCTAGTTTTGTATTTTCAGTTTTAGAAAATTATCTGGAGGTGCTGAACAACATGGGATAATAGTTACTTAACCACTTGCACACATGCAAGACTTTTCACAATATATAGATATCATTTGAAAGAATGGGTTTTAACCTTAGGATTTAATTTCTGTTGCTTCCTAGTGCAGAAAACTCAGCAAAGGACCTCATGTACATCTGCAACTATCAATGGCAATGAGAGCTGAGCTTAGATTTGAAAACAGAATACAGACCAAAACATATAATCGCTATCCAGGTAGAAACAATTAATTCTTACATTATTTGCGTTCTTTCCAGAGCAGGGAGAAAGAGGAAATGTTCCAGGTTCTTTGCTGGTTACCAGAACTCAGCAGTACCAAGGAAGAGGCATTTTGCACAATCATCATACAGAACTTCTACTCTTCAGCCTACACCTTCTAGCTCTATCTCTATTCCTCTGTAGCTACCTTCAGAAGAATGGGGAGAAGAAATTTAGCGAATGAATAGTGGCAATCACGAGGAAGGCAAGCATGAATACGGGAGTGGAATGTGCGTTCACATACTGTACTGTAGATGATGGAAGACTAAAGACATTGGCAAGCAGGGGGTGTTCTCAAGCCTCTTGCATTACTGATTGCTATCTTTAACTTACTCTCAAAGGTGATAATCCTGAAGTAAAACCAGGGTAAGTCTTAAGACAATCTAGAACCAGACAAACACATGACAGCTTGTGTTTTGAGCTGTCAAAGCCATAAGGATGGCAAAGAGGCAACTGTGGTGTTGCAATCACAGGAGTAACATCGGAGTTGTTAAATACAGACTTGCATTCCAACACGCTCTACTACACTACAAAATAACGTGGAAAAGAATTTCTGGCATCTTCAGACCACGTGACACATCAATGACTACACATCATGTGTAGTGACTGCATGTCCATGGATTGTTACTGGCCTGCTTGAAATTTACATTACATCCCAATTTTTTTAGATAAGGTTAATATCTAACAAATTATCTGAAAATCTATTGTTCCAACATAAAATTTTGAAGTCTATAAACACAGAAAAGAATCATAAGCAAAGGTCTTCTATGTCTTCAGTCAAATCACTCATGTAGCTCTTTTACTTAACAAGTATTTGATGCTGCAAACTACTGGTCTCAATGGCAGCACAAAGTAGTTTACCAGCTCAGATTATTAAAGTTGCAGTGTAGATTCTATATACCAACCTCATTTGAAACAAGGCTAGGCTAAAAAATGCCTGTGACTCTGGTATTTCATCTGGTCACTTCTATCCATTTTCACAAGGATATGTACCCCATGTTATACCACTGCAATTTCTTATTAAATTGCAAATTCAAATTGGACACACAAAACCTACTGAAAAACACAAATGAAAGAGAACAAATCCTTTCCCACAACAAAGAGCACCTTCTACCTCCATGAGTTTGCTAACCTTAGTTATACGTATGGTTTTGAGATTCCCTAATGGAAAGTGCTACAAAGCACTAACAGAATGAATCATGACACATACTGATACACCACTGATTGTAAATCTATACTCTTTTTATTTGCACCCAGGGGCTATGTTTCATATACCCATGAAAAATTACTTCCAAGTAGCAAAATGTCATAATTGGAGGCAGGTATGCTAAACAAACAGAATAAGTATCAGCAAGTAGTGTGATGTTCTTGTATCTTATTTTTGATAGTGTAGCAAATCAATGCTTTGAAAGATTTGTATAATTTACATACTGCATTTGTGAATTAGAGTCTCCCTGAGGCAAAGAAAAAGACAACTTGAAAGAGAAAGTTAAAAATCCTTGAAATCATACTTCTCAGACACAACATATTCATACTTTTCTCCACATTTCAGAATGTAATTACAGCTCAAAACATGCTGCCAGACTTGCACGTAAAGCAGACTTGCACATTTCACATTTATAGGTTAAAGAACTTTAAACAAAACCACTTTAATGATGGCCTCAAAACATGTGAAATGCTTAAAATAATACCCACCCTCCTACTTTTTAAACGCTACTTACATCAATGACTGATGAACTCGACAGACTTAATCCCTCTAGATCTGCTGCTAAACTCGAGGACAAAACAGCTGCTGTAGGAACTGCCACAGGAGTTGCCACAGGACAGACTAGAAGCAAAAGGGGAAGTGACACTTAAATTGCAAAAACAATTTAAAATACTGGGAGACAATGATCTTTCTTCATTGAGCAAAAGAAGCTTTTACATCTTCATTTAATTATTATATTCTTACATATGTTTCTAAATAGAAGATTACTTTTTCAGACATATAGCCCCAATACTCACAGTAAGCAATGAAAATACAAATACAACTGATATATGTATAGATCATACATGATTTACCTTAAAAGTATTTTCTCCTCCTTTCCTATTTTTCCTCTATTTAATTGTTCAGTTTGATACATACTATGCAGCACTTTTTCAATCACAGGTTACATGCAAAGTACATGTCAATACAATTCTAATGTGCTGCACCTATAGCAGTAAACTTGAAGAAGGGCACTAAAAGCACAGCCAAAAACCAGTGCCAGCTCTACCTTACCCTTTCAAGGGTACTATTTCACACTTTTCTTCAGCAAAGTGATTTCTAGTGTCTTAATATAATACCATGATTGGTTCACAGATTGCACAGGTGTTGTACAAGTAACATGCATTAGTACCTGAGAAAATAAGCCTGTTTTAAAAGAAAACAAGTCCAGGCACGTACAACTTCTCAAAATAAATGTTTTATACGGTGGTACATTCTAAATTTTGAAACAATTTCTCAATTATAAAACAAGTAAAATCTTGTAATAATTGTGCTTAAAAATAACTTGACAGCCTAAGCATTTACTTTGTCAGGAAACTGGTACGATAAATGAACAAAATCAATGTTTCAGATGCTTAAAATTCATTGAATTACCTGAATTGAATATATGTCTTGGGAAAAATGAGGCTTTAATCAAGATACTTACAATCATCTAAGTCTAAGAGAAATACGTCTTGTTTATTTGGAGTTTTTCTATCTTGTACTGGTTTTTCTTCTTTCTGTCAAAATACATGAATATTTCATCTTTCACCAGATGAGCAAAAGAAAAGCATTTAATACATTATAGAGGACGTGCATTTTTTTTTTACTACTTCCATAAAACAAAATGTATCAATTTTCAAGGCCTGATATCCAGGGAATTTGCTTACTGAGAAAGATTTCTCTATATAGTTAAACTGAACCTAAATTCCACAATTGAATTTCTGAAGCTCGTGTTTTCATTTAATATTATTTTTGCTACAATGAAAACTTTTGGTGACAGATCAGATACTTTTGTTGAGACCATTAAAAGAGATAGCAGCTTTTTTTTTAAGACAAAAGATTTGAGTACTAAAATTTCTCTTTCCATATGAAGAACATGTCAAAATCCATTCAACAAGAAATATAGTGTTACTTGCACTTATCTAGGAGCATGGAATTCTGTCCAATTATCTACTGGGATTTTACTTAATTGCTGAAAAATAACAGAAAGTTGATTTTTTTGTCACTGAAAAAAATTTCAATTTTGAACCTTAGGATGAATTCTAATAAGAATTGGCACTGCCTTAAGACTAGAGAGGTAATTGTCTCAGCACCTTGGCAAACACAGTATTTCAACAAAATCTGTTTCAATATACCTAAATAAAAAGTTCTAAACAAATCCCATAAGAGTCAGTATTGGCCATAACTAGAGAGCATGTAGTGGTGATTCAGACTGGTGATTCAGGAAAGAATTTAGTGTGTTACAGTTCAGCATAGACTGCCAAGTGGGTGGTTTAGTATAAAGGACTGATCTTTGGATGGAGTCAGAACTTTATGTATCAATTTTGTCATCATGTTGTTCCTTTGCACTGTAAAGCATGCTTCATTTGCGTCAGCTGAGAATTCCTTCTTGCTTCATTCCCTCTGGCTCATTCACCTAACAGAGGGCTTTGCCATTCTTTAAGAAAATATGTCAACTGCCTTTAGACCTTAAGACATTGCTCACTAGCCAAACTACTGCAAGTAATTTAAATGTAGTCTTTTCCAGGAGTCACACTTATGTGAAGTTTCTAGTTCATCAGTTTCCTCTCCAACATGTATCACAGCTAAATGCACACACACACGTGTAATTATTTAACCATTTTTAGTAAGTTAACAGGTCTAAATAAATCAGCAAATCTCCTTATGCCTATCTAGGCCTTCATTTCTTGAGCATTTCAGGCACTCAGGATACAAATTTCTAAAAGATTCTGGAGTCAACTCAGCAGCTAGAATCACTTTCTTTAATATCTCCATAGAATAAAATGACACCTCTTTTCTCCAGGTGCATCCCCTTTTTTCCAGTCTCTCATCCTTACAGTCAGTTGCAAATTAATAACGACACATTTCTTTTTTTCCAATTTTGGGAGAAATTCTATGGTTCCCTCTGAAGAACATAAAAGAAAGTAGCTAACATTCTCACTATTTGAAGTCACTGATGTTAATGACCACCAGGCTTGGCCTTAGTCATGATGACATGGCTCATCATGTTCTTCCTAAAAATCCCATGGCTCAAATAGTAGTCACTTATGTGATCACTACAGATATGTTTCAGGTATTCTGTGAGATGAATCTTCTTGTGGTCTGAGGAGAATGGGAGCCACTATTTTAAAAGTTATTTTAAAATCATCATACTTTAATCGTCCTTATCACAAAGGTATTTGAGCGTTCTACTACTGCTGAGTTATCTGAAACACAAAAGTCCTCTGGATGAAGAAAATATTCCAAAGTATCTTTAAAATGGTGCTAAAACTATTATAAAATAATATTCTGCAGAATCCACTTTTTTGAATTCCATTCTGCTCACAACTGTGGGACTTTTCTCTTAAAAATGTGTTTATTAGCAAGGCATTAAGCACCTTTTATCTATTTTTGTTTAAAATCTGTGAAATAAGGGTGAATAATGTACTTCATAAGCTACAAGTTCTACTTGAAGTACTCATGTATTGTCATGAATTGTCAGAGATACAATTTTGAGACAATCTTTCTCATGACTTCCAAGACATTTTATGGCATCATTTAGTTAATACTTGGCCCTGAATCTTGGGTTTAGCTGTTGTCTTCAGTACTTTACTATAAACTACATATCACAACTTTTTTCCTAAACCAGAAACTCTTCAGAAACCAAAACAGACTAAAAGAGAACACAGTTAAACAAAAGACAAACACAGTAAAAATATCCTGAATTTCTGAACTCTTTCATTCTCTGTCCCTACTTATCCATAAGATACAGTTCTACCTTCAACTATGGCTAAAGTTCAAAGGCTATTTTCAGCTTCAGCTTTTTATTTGCTACGTATTTCCACAAAAATGTGTTTTCTCCATCTCCTTTTTTAATGCAGTCAATTAAAAGTCTCTAAAAAGTGGCTCACTCACATGAGAACTGCACAAGGATGAGAATTTTATATGCTTCAGTACAACTTTTAAAAAAATTAGGAGTCACAGCCAAGGAATCTTCTTACTGTTAATCTGTTTACTGAAGACAATTAAGATAGGGTATTCTAAGTCACAAATAATACCAATAGTATGCTTCAGTTTGCTTTTTCTGTCACAAAGTTTGATATGTACTTTAATAAGATGAAATCCATTCCTGCACTGGTATTATTTTGTATCTACTACATAATACATCTTTTAAATGGGGAAAAAATCCTTCAAGAGAATTTACTTCTTATACTTTGAAACAAAATTAAATGTTCCTTAGATAAGGCACAAGTACAAAATCCTCATACCAAGGTAATGTATGGCAAGGAAAACTTCCACTGCACCCTTTATTAGAACACAGTACTTAAGTGTATCAGTCTACTACAAAGAAATAGCAAACAAACAACTCCACCAAATAGAAAACCAAACCAAACACAAACACAAACCTGATACTACTATCTGGGAAATATAAAATCAGAAGCTAACCAAATCAAGATAATGCTGAAGTATGATCATGTCTTATTTCCTACTTCAGTTGAGTGTGTCAAGCTTAAGAAAATACTGGGCTACTTACATGCGTGCACGTGTGCATGCTATATATACACAAACCCACACAAATACTTTCGTATTTGTATGTATTTCTACATATGGGTATATACATTGTGTGCAATTCTGTACAAAACACAAAAAAATCAGTTTATGTGGATCCTGCCTATTAGAAACATGATTATTTTAAAATGTTCTTTTCCTAGAAAAGAAAATAGATTGGCTATCTAGGAACAATAAATAGCCAATGACTGCAGCTATTTCTACGGAATAAAAAAAGCTTTGCATTTGAAATCAAGACAGTAAAAAGGTTCTGACGTGTCTGACATTTCTCTGTAACACAATTTTTCATCTTTTTTTTCTGAAAATTAAGTCTACAATATAACCCAAACAGTTTCCTACCAAGAAAGCCCACTATAGGAAAAGCAGAATACTAAACAAAGAAGTTAAGGTATATTCCATCAAACATTTCTCCATTTGCAATTCATCTTGGTAATAGAGATAGAACCTGGTAAATGTATATAGGACTTGAAGCAGGAGATTTCTCTTGCTCAATGCATTATTCATGTGCTCCGCCTGCAAAGTGTATAAAATGAGAATTTCACACCGCAGCATGAGCCATGGAGCTGCAGAGAAAAGGCAGATGAAATCATATTCTGCTGTGCGAATTTTATTTCTTATCCTCCCAATATTTATACAAAACCATCACTGACAATCCAAATGCATTGACAGATCACCCACTGTTTCCATTGTGTTAGTACTTGAAAAGAGATCAGGCAGAAAGATAGACAATTTGTTTTTGTATATTTTTTAAATAGTGGATCAGGTTTTTAACAGCTGAGTGACTGTATTATACTTGTATAAGGAGGTCAACAGTAGCTGATTTTAAAATCCCACCGTAGAGACACCTACTTATACATGCATCATCCTCAAATCTGCTGTTTTAGCTCTACAGTATTTACGCTTACAGTATAATACGTATCTGAACACCTCAAACTATCCGTATTTCAAAATGATATAAAAGACTGCAGTACAATAGAGTGACTTTTCTATTCACTGCAGCTCAATTACAGTGAACATAACAGCTTTTTCAAAACCATTTGTCAAGAGAAAAAATATTAAACCATTAATAACATGTTCAGGGAAATAATCTGAAGTTTTTGTAGCCTGTTTTAATGCAGGTAAGTGCATGGATGTATGCAGAAATTACGCTCCCATGTGACTGTAATCAAACCTTTTTTATTAAGAAAATTTTGCTGAACATGGCAGTGGTACCCAACAAAATATATATAGAATGGTAAACATCACCCAAAACATCAGCAATGTCACATAGTTCATAATGTGTGGCAAATTGAGAAGCTATGAAGATAGAGCTCACTAACCACAACTCCTTTTATCAATATGTATTTAAAAAAAATCTTTCTCAGTTTTACTGAAAAGAAAATCCTAATGAATAATCTCCCCATATAGACTGACCAAATTAAGAACGCACTACAGCAGAATAATATAAGCAATGTCTTTTTGAATGAAAAACTATCAGAATAAAGCATGCATTTCTGAGAGCCTGGCAGAAACTGTCTGCTTCCTGGGTGGTCTGAAAATAATTCAAGAAGGAAGAAGAAAAATAAGTATGTGGGATTCTTGTAAAATGTACTTTGACACAAAGGGCTCTACATACAAGACTTTAGCTAGAATGTTCTTTAAAGTTTATTAGAAATTGTTTTTTTCTTTCCAGCTTGGAAGGGGTTATTTAGGTTATTATCAGTTACCTTCATCTATTATTACAGGGCTTAATACAGATTTCTCTCAAAAAAATCTATTTAGCATAGCAATCACCTTTAATAAAAAATATCTGTGATTCTCTTCCCCCACCCCTTCATCTAATTACACATCTAAACATAAATAAGTATCAGAAAAACCTCAAGTAGAAATGCAGGCATCGAACATGGTTTAAATGGAAACTAACTTCAAGGTTCCAGAGATTAATATCACACACTGAAACAGTCCTCCTTGTTCAAGGACATTAAATCAACCACCCCTCTGCCCCTTCACACATGATCATTGCTGTTTACAGTCCATCAGCTATAGCATGTTGCCCTTATATTAAATGTGCTAATTTCTTAATGAAAAAGAATTTAAGAAACATTTAGCTTCTGCACAGTGAGCTCTACAGTATTTTTCCTTTTCAATAATCTCCTTGCCACTTTTCTTGCTGCCATGCATATAAACCCATTGCTATTTGTTTTAATGTCTTTTGTGATGTTGAAAAGTTCTGCAAGTTTTTCTTTCTATCCTTTGACTCTACTCTCATCAAGTCTTCTGTCAACTGTTGAAAAACACTTCTTGTTCCTAACATTTCTTTTAGATGCTTCTTTATAAAGTAAGACTTCAGAACTACTGCAATGTTCTTTCCCTTCTCTTGAAACTCAAGGCCTTGACAATTTTCCGTTGACTTCAACAATTCAATCCCAAGCTTCTTGGACATTCCGGTTTTCACATTCAGTGCATTTGACTTCACACATTCTAGACTGCTGTTTTAAAATACAAAAAACTTCTTTATGCTACTAGTCCTCACGTACCCTGTGAAAGAACCAGACAGTTTATAGAACTGCGGTGAAAGAAATTATGAACCTGGTGTTGATATCCTGAGAAAAATGGAAAAACACCGCAGAAAGAAGATATTATTGTTTGAATATGGTTTTGCAGTGGCTGCTCAGAACCAAGCACATCAGAGTACCTATTACTTTCTGGTGAAAAAATATTGTGCTGATATGAGATGCTGCAAACTGTTACAATTAATTCATGTCCCATCTAGTATCAAAGGAGTTTATCCTGAGAGGATTTAGATTGTATTTTTTGTGCTACCATTTTTTGGCAAGATCCAGTCTGGCTTCTCTACTAGAAAAAAACTTGACATAGGTGTGTTACTCAAAGTGGTATTTGGGCAGGAAGCAATGATCAAACTGTGGAAACACATCTCCAGTTCTCAAATACTACAGCCTCACTTGATCTTTTGTTCTACTTTGTTGAGGAAGGGAATAGATTAAAAGTTAAGGTTACAACTCAAGAGTTCTTAGGTAGACATATAAAGTTACAAAACAAAGACCATGTACAACAAAAGTTCAAGATTTAGAGAAATAAACAGCCTTACCTTCTCGATTAAAGGAAATGCACATCTGAACAGCTTAATAAAGTTATGGCCTTCCCTCTTAACTGTTCAGAACACCAGCTTCAAAAATTGTATCAAATGCAACAAAAGATGTATATTTTGACTATTCAGGATCTGTACAAGAGTCCTGACAGAAATGTCTTGGCTTAATCTAAAATGTGTCAGAGTTTCACTTAATTTTCAATCCCACACATCAGTATTAGAATGGAAACTTCTGAGCTACATTTTCACCCCTCAAATTTTTTTCATAAGTATATAGAAAGAAATGCATAGGAAATATTTGGTAACAGAGAAGCAAGTGTCAGTAAGTGTCTTTCATTCTTCTTCCCTAAAAGGTTTAGCAAAAAGTTCCTTTTATTTATTTTTAAAAGAACTGTTAGTAGAGAAACAGTAACCAATTCATGCTATTAGCTTTAGCTCTATAATGCTAGGTTGAGTATAATGTACTTTTTAGCTCTTTTCCTTCACTAAAGTAAGCAATTAAATCTCAACTGACACATGAACACATCTCTGTTGCAGATTTTTGCATCTTCACATACTTCTGAAATGAATTAAAACAAATTTTTTTTGAAAGCTTGCTATTTCATACATGTTTTAAGGAATCTAACAGAATTTGAAGTAACAGAACTCTTTATAAGCTTTATTCCTATCAAACACAACAACAAAAAGTTGGCTGCTCATTAGGAATAATAATTTTACTCCTCTATGTATACACCTTAATTATAGCTTCATTAACTGCACTATTCTTAATTTTAACAGAAAATTTTAAAACTAAGCTAGTAGTTCTATGAAAATATCTTCAGACTCTTAAGAAACAATGTACTAACATTTGTTTCTTGGTTTTCTTTCCTGTCAGACACAGGTACTGTAATACCTATACTTTAGAATTGCATTTTAATAAAATAATCATCAACACCTATGTATTAAGTTTCACAAGTTCAACAATAACCTAAGAAAATTAAATTGAAAAATAATTAGATTCTATTATAAGAGAATAATAGACTATGAGAAAAAAATATTACCTTCTGTGTTTAAAAAAAAATTAGATTCTATTATTCTTCTTCATCTAGACGCAGCAGTAATATAATCGAATTATAAACTGAAGTAATTTTTTTGTTATAAAAATACTCCTACTTGCTTAAACTATCAAACTACTTTTGGGTTGGTCTCTCTGTGAAAAGTCACAAACATTTTTTTCATAAATTCTGGATTTTTTTAGATATGCATAAAACTACTACCCATCTCCAATCTCACAGAAAGAAACAGGTACAGATGTTTACGTGCATCTTTTAACATTTTATAGAAGTTTTTAAAGATCATATTTTACCTTACTAGACGTAGCATTTCTAGCTCTTCCAGACTCAGAGTCACTTTTAGAGTCTGATTCCGACTTGGAGCCTGAAGAACATTCTTCTGATGAAGTGGACTCTGTATCACAGGAACTGGATGTACTTCTCTGTTTGGAAATCCCCTTTGTTTTCTTATCATCTGAATCACTATATATATTTTTTTTTAAATGTAAAGAGACATGTAAAACCACCAAAGGAATCTGCTTAGGAAGTATTCTACATCAACATTTCAAAGTTTTATTAAGTGAGTTTAAAGTCATTATTTCTCCATAATAAAAACCTCAGCTATGAATGAAACAGTAGTTTATTTAAGGGTACACAAAATTGTTCTATTACACTACATAATATAATATCACATATAATCTAAACCAGTGAAACAGTCAAACAAAATGGGAACATAATAAATATTAAAAATATTATTTGCATGCATCAAGCTTGTGACATTGCAGAAGGAAGTGCAGACACCCTTTTATATAAAGAAGCTTTCATACCATTCCACCTATGATGAACACAATGTTGGTGTATTATGCTTTTGTAAAGTTATATTGCTTAAAAAAAAAAAAGCCATTTAGTTTATTCCTGTGTTAATTCTTCTAAATAAAACCACACCACCTAGAAATAAGACCAATAATGTCTACAAATTGTTCTACCCATTAAAGAGTTTATACACAAGAACTATTATATTCTGACACCTTTGGTCACATTGAATACCTTACAACTAATGGACTTCAGAGACACTGCTCTTCACAGTGACGTTCTATTCCTGCCACCAGTGTTGCATTATGTTGGTCTGTGTTAACAGCTACTGAGTAATAACTGCCTTGTTCACATCTAATAATATACTCTAACTACCCTTTTGCCTCACGGGGAGTTACTACCACAGGAAATGAAAATTGCTTTCTGATAGTTATCATGGAGCAGAAAAATTAATATTGCATATAGAAAAAACCCCCTCTATTCTTGGATCTGCAAACAACCATTTTGTACTTCCAAATCAGGTGTTTCATACACTACCTGATACAGTTTCCTTCCCGAGACAATACACTGGTTATTGAAGTGCTTTAAGGGTAACAAGGTCAACAATAATTAAACAAATCCAGACCACTCAACTATTAAGAGTCCCCTTGGACTCAAATTAAATTGTTATACATTTTATCTTAGCTTTAGGAGCAGTACAAAAGAATGTACTATGCTGCATTACTGTTTGAGATTGCAATGTTTTTAGATTAAAAAAATACAGAGAAGGAGAACTGTAAAATCTAACATGACAGAAATTGAAATAGTTAGGGTAAAGTCTTCCTCCTCCCGAGAACTTCCCAGGACTGAATTTCCTAAATCAAATTTAATCGGAATTATAAAATATCAAAACTAACATTTAGGCCATGACCATTCACATAACTGAAGTTGAAATTAACTCCTCAAATTTTAGTCAAAAACATTTTTTTCCAAAAGCAGCAAATTTGAAGCTTGCAAAGCTAAAAATGGAACAATAGTGCACTTCACAAAATCAGTCCAATGTAGCATATGATTGTTAAAACCACAGTGAAAAATAGGTACTATCAAAATTATGTTTCAATATGACAACATTGAAAAGCTTGTTTGACGTCAATGACTTGAATAAAAATGCACTAGCGTATTAAACTTTCTTCATGACAACAAAATTATCTGTATTTCATTTGCTGCCATTCAACAGAAGCTGTAGTAGCATTAATAAACAAGTTGTTTTGAACCCATTATATAAATGAAGTTGTTTTTCAACAATTTATCTTTAGCTTAGCTTTAAAACTAGATTGGAAGATTAAAAATGTTACTTTACTGCACGTCAGCCAGTTTTGATGGGTAATAATTGTTTATCTTACTGCTTAAAATTTCAGATGTTATTCTAATGAAAAGAATTTACTGGTAACTAGCTTTTTAACTTTGTGATGATGAAAAGCCTGTATTAATTTAACCTACAGATTTCATTTGTTCTGAACAGGAAAAACAATATAAATCACTTTTAAAATCATTAAATCCTGACTTAAATTAATAAAGTCATAATTAGGGCATTATGCTGTGTTTGTTATGGAAGTGGCAAGGCGAGCTGCTTTAATTACTGTCTGTAATAAAAGGAGCAGAGTGTGTACTGCGCCCCAATCAGCGCTGTCAGCCACGACTGAGCTGAGCTGCAAACTCATCAAGTGAGCTGGCAGCAGACTACAGAGTAAAGGGTGATCATGTCTGCAGAGGCCACTTGCTGACAGCAGTGGAAGAAACAGATTCATACAATCCAAGGTATTAGCCCCAATTACTCAAAATTTTAATGATACTTTAATACATGATAATGCTGTTGATAATAGGCAATCTTAAAAAGCGCTAACACTTAAATATCTTATGACCGTTTCCCTTCACAGCCCTTGCCTCTAATATTTGGATCATAATCTTTTTAATATAACATTATTTAGAAAAATCAATTGTCTTAGTTACATAATGGCAAAGTGTTGAAGGACTTAATTTCAGCTCTCAGCAAAATTGCTGCAGGAGGTAATTAAGTGTTTCACACAACTGTTTGATCACTTATTCAGCCTCCCAAGGTTACATAAATTTTCAAAAAGCCACCCAAGATTTTACTGAAGTCAGAAATTCATTCCAAACATAAGAATAGTCTGATTAATGAAAATATGAACCTAGTTCATACACTGACTACTCCTAGTATACACTGACATGGCTCTTTGGCGAACACATCCCCCAAAAAAGCCTAATTAAAGGCTTGGCAGACTGCTCAGGGGAAGAGTGCTTTAACAGCTAGTATCACAAAAAATTAAAACCATACAAATGCATACCTACCTTTCATTGACAGCTCTACATGTTTTCTTTGCAGCACTTTCTTTGCTGTCTGATTCACTGTCAGTTGATTCTTCACTGGAAGAGGAACTCCCACTACTCTCATCAGTCCTTCCTTCCTCTTTATCTTCCTTCTCACTTTCACTGTCAGACTCGCTCCCTGAAATGAAAATAACCCTTACAATTTTGCTCTAAATATCTTCAGTAATTAGCATTTTAGAAATCTAAGTTTGTTTTAAATTAAATAATGGTTTAGTATTTTAAGATACAATTGCAAGCTCTAGCATTATTTACCGTGTGCCAAAAGCAGGCAAAGAATTACTTTCCCCTTGTATCTACAACATTTTGTTAGTTAAAGACCTGTCCTCTTCAGCCTACAGTATTATACTTTTTCAAATTAGAAAGTCAAATAATAAATTAATTGCATGTGGATTCTTCAAAGTTACATAACCCTATCAGGAGCTGGAGATGACCTCAAATTTTCTAATCTATACATTCACTTAGCTGCAAAATTACCTTTTCAAACAGTTGCTTAATTAGATAATCTGTTCTTGAATACCCATAGTGACTATGATTGAATCACTGATTTAAACAAATTATTAATCTGCTAATTAATCATATAGCTACCAAATATTCAAATACCTGAAGTGAGTATATACTTTAATTGCTTCAGAAATCTTTGATTTCAGTGATACAAATCTGAAACATTTCTGTGTATTTCCTCAGTTTAGGAATTGGAAGGAAGTAGCTTCATATTCAGATTTTAAGGAGCCCTCTTTCATTCATCTAGATGATGGCAATTCTTTTAAGTCTCTAATGCTAAGCATATACTGGGTCTAAGGTCTGGATCTGTGAGAATTATGATCTTCGCTACATCTGAAGTATATTAACATCTTCTGAAATGTCCTTCTTGTGGAACTGCTTATCTGGCAATAAATGGGAGACCAGTTAAAAGAACCCTTGCTCACTGAACTTGATGGCAGCTGTTATCCTCTTCATCAACACTCCCATAACAATAAACAGAAAACATAGTTTAGAATTTCAGAGAAATAGTGTAACACAATTTGCTGAATAAACCTCATGAAAGACTACACAATTAAAGAAATCTGGTCATTTATCAGAACAGCAGCACATGCTATCAAAATAACACTTCACTACCAACAAATTCCAAAAAATGTTACTCTTCCCAGCAACAAAGCATAAGGGCACTTTTCCTGCAAACAGCCATGTGCCTTCAATTTTAACTGGAGTTACAAACTCTCCCTACTCATACTAGGCTCAAAGGAGGATAAAAATAGCCTGACAGCTTTTTAAACTCAGAAACAAGGCAAAGGCTAGCTCATTAATAAAGTGAATGTAAAATTTTCCCCCAGATTTGAAGAGTTTGTATATAGCTCTGGCTTTGTTTGCAACTTTTTTCTGGTTCTTTTTATGTACTAGACAGTTACGAAGATACATTTTTCCAAGCACTGAAAACACAAGTTGCTTTCCAAACACTCACCTGATGAACTGGTACCAGCAGATTCATCTTCCTCCTCTTCTGATTCAGAGTAAAACTTTTCAGTAGGTTTGTCCTTCTTTGGCTTACCTAGAATTCCAGTCCATTCCCTTGCCTGTAAGTACATTTTAATTTAAGTTTACTTGTGCAACCAGCAATACAAAAATATACACACAAGACATCAAAGAAGAACATTCACAGTAGTGGTATTAACCAGTTTCTAAATAAATCATCTAGGCAAGTCAAGAGAAACTATTAAACTTCTCTTACTTTACACAATTAGGAGAACTAAAAGTTTGGTACATACCTATAAAAGGTGTGATATGTCTATTAGAGAGTCCAGAAAAAGATTTATTAAGGCAGATTAAAAGCATCAGTAATGATAAATAAATTTCTATGCCAAAAGAACCTGAAGCCTGAGAGTTTTAATTCCAGGTTCAGCTGACTGTGACTAGAATAAAGGGTAAATAGGGCTAGTCACCACTTTTAGCATCTCAGATTTTAAGTGGAAAACAGATGTAGACCCTGTAGATAAGCACAGACAAATTGTATTTCACATCCATTGCAATTCCCCAAATAAAACTAATTCTTACCACCAAGAAAAAGCCAAAATGTGGGAATATTTTCCCCAGACTTTTTTTCTTTCCATATACCTCTGTGTAACTAGAGAAGCAAAGGAAAAATGCAGGACAGGAAGGACAACCAGACAGACAGTTGTCAGACAACTCTATCAATAGCATGATACAGGTCTGCCTCAATGACTGCTCTGATCTGGAATTAAGATTAACTTTTGAAATAGCTCTAACAATCACCTGCAAGCGTATACAGCTCTATAGAGACACACTGATTTCCTCTTAAACATCAAAAGCTGCTTCCGCTTAAAAAGGCAAAATTCTTTTTGATATAAATGGCAATTTGAATATGGATTGCAGCTTAACTCAGCTTCACTCACATATGTTGTGTAGGCGCATACAGTATTTGAGAAACCACAAAATCAATGACAATGAGACAGTCTCCAAAGAAAATACTTGCAAAAAAGCCCCCAAACATGGCTGAAGGATTTTCCCATTTGCTTTGAGATTTAAATAGTTGGAGGTGGATGCTTTCTACTATGTTGTAGATGAACGTTACACCACTTGATCAACTTCCTGGAATACTTTGTGATTTTATGGACAAAGGCACCTTCACACATTCTTTCATGCCAATCCTATCATTTATAACCCTGCATTTGAGCTGAGTACCTCCAGATTCTTCCCATAAAAGCTTTCAAAAGTACACAAATACCACTTTTCCTGAAATATATGTAACAAGGTAGAAACATAATATTACATCAGTAAGGAGAAATACTTGTTCTACCAGACTGCTGTCCACTGGCTTCTGCAAGTCAGACCTACTTTCTAGAATTTTGTCTGCTCATTCTGTGACTAACATCTTGTATGCAAATTGATTCATCTGCGATTTACTGAGGAAGTTGGCTCATTACAAAGACTGTGTGCTTTTCAAAGTGTACCTGTTACAATGCCAGGCGTCCAAGAGCACCATTAGCACACCACATACCAACACATTTACATTTCTGCTACTGCTCAACAGCTTTCACTGGCGTTTACAGTACGACTCTGGTATCTGATACATTAAATCACAACTCTGATACCAAAACATGACTTTGACTCAGAGTTTACGCTACAGTAACAAAAAGCTATAGTAGACAACCAGCCCTGTAAGTCAACACATGACTAGTGCACTAATGGACACTATTTTCCTATCATAAACTTCCCTAATTCTATCCAGATTATCTGAAATGTAAACCTTGGTTTCTTCCAAACATGACACTTCAAAACATGCATAATTTAACTGCTCTAGTTGCTTTTTGCTTGTATTACCTTTTTCTTTTTTTTGGGGGGTGTTAGCCTTGGATTTGTACAGAAACCAACCTCTGCTCATTTCCTACTTTAGTAGTCCAGCTATACTCAATTTACATACTGCAACAGAGTGAATATAAAAAATATGAACTCAAAAGTGAGATGGAGGTGAAAAAAGCCCATTTAATTCACAAGTGAAAGAGAAGTGGCCTACAGTTCGTCCACTTCTGTCACTGAAAAGAACAAGCATTGTGCAAGTTTCCATACGTTCCATTTCTAACACAAAATATGGAACAGAGACATTCCCATGCATCAATGGCTTTCAGTACAGCACACAGATAGTATTTACATACTTGTATTTTCAGGCTAATACTCTGTATTGACAAGTGCCTTCAGCAAAGTTGCTTTTAGCGACACTGACATACCGACTCGGCCACATCAACGTTTCGGACAGAGGGGTCAGGTGCCACCTCTGGCCACTCGGACAGTTCCAGGTACCCAGTGGCTCGGCTGTTCAGTGTGTGAGACAAGGTGCCAAGCTGGAAATGATCCCGATCTATTAAAAGAAAGGGGGGAGGGAAGAAATACACAAACACCGTGAGCTCTACCACAAAGAGCAATCTTAATCAGGGCTAAAGGTAATTGCCATTGTATTACCTCAAATGTCATGGAATAAATATAAACTAGGAAGCTCTTCATAGGTCAAAAAACTGATTTCAGTCCATAGATTACAATAATCTCCCCCATAATGGTCAATAAAAAAGCTAATCAGTCAGTGTGTTTAGAGGTGTTGCTCTGAAATGTAGCTTCTCTAAAAATTACTTTACTGTGAATATTAAGAATGACAGCACAGTTAAACAATCCATATACATGTCTTGGCACAAACACATCCAGAATTTTAATAGTTTTTCTTCAAAATGGAGCTCCTTTTAGAGCTTCAAAACTAGACCTAAGTAAGTATGGAAACTAACATGCAAATCGTCACTGTAACAGAGTATTTTTAATTTAGACAGCCTAATAACTTTTTAATTTGAGATGATAGACAATGAATCTTACTTGTAAAATGAATGGAAAAATGCACAGGGAAAATTAAGATTTTGGAGTAAAAAAATAATCTACTGAGATTCAATTTATTTGAAATTCATATAACATTTGCAATACTCCCATTAACAATCTACTAATAAAGTCCAGAAAAAACACTAGAGCTATTTTCCTAAATTGAAGAATAGTTTTCCTCAAAAGACCCACCTTATGTTATTTAAATCAAATTTAAAATCTGCATGAATAGAAATGGATCAGTTTGCCAGGGTTTATCATTAGAGAAATGCACTGTGTACTACGCAAACCCTGCTTGCTGAAAAGCAAGTAAGCAGACTGAGTATCCTTGCATATTAATCTTTTCTATTTGCTAAGTGACACAATTTGCAAGAGTATTTGAAATAGAATAAGCTGCCACATTCCTTTACACAATAAACATTTACCAAGTGATTTTGGCAGTTATACCTTTAAAAGGAGACTCAAGCAATGGGGCAGGCTTCTGTGCCAGAAATATTTTTTTGGCATATTTGCTTAAAGCTCCACTCTTCTCATTCGGAACAATAAGCTGCCTAATAAATCTTGTACGGTCTCTGATGTCGTAGCTTTGATCATACTTGCCGAGATTTAACACGTACTGGGTAAGCAATTTTGTCTGTGGAAAAAAACAGGACAAGAACAGAATACAAGTTATTTATGATTATTGATAACTCTGGATAAACATATTTAAAGAGGTAATAAAAATGAATGGTTATGTCAAACAAATGTTGCTCCACAGGGAATATGCATTTCTAAAGCTGCAAATGGAATTCTGCAGCCAAAGCACATGTCCTCTTCTGTATTGGGGAGGTGAATGCTGAGTACTGAGAAGCAGCCATGTGCTAGATTATTAAACTGCTGAAGTGGAAAGAAAGGCATCATTAAAAAAATAATCATATATGGCAAACCCGCTGAAGGGTCTACGTGAGGATAATGAATGTGGAAATACAACTAAAAACATGGCACTCAAAACTTAATCGGAAAAATATGCAGGACATCAAAACATCACAGGGTATTAGGGGGCTGGCAAACTGCTTCTGCTGAGGTGTGTTTTATGAAGAGATACTGTCCCTGGCATAAGCAGTGTCTGCACTCTGACTGCACTCAGTTACTTTATCCTGAATTATGACCCATTAAAGCAGACACATGAATCACTGAACTGGATTACTGCAAATTATTTGCAGTGCATTTAGCTGTTACTTTTTCATAAAAGCAAGCTGCTGATGCCCTCTAAAAACCAGGATAAAAGACTTCTTCCATTTTTTTCTTGAAGCTTAAAGCCTTCAGTAATATTGGTCATTTATTTATTTATGTAAGAGCAACTTATACTATCACAGGTTTTTACAGCATAATAGAGCATCCTAATTTGATGTCTGAGAATATTAATGTGCCTTAAATAATTTTAGTAATTCAGTTAATTTTTTAAGCTAATAATATAAAATTGGAGGGCGACATAGAAAATAGCAACAATATAGTGTAACCAGAACAACAGTGCTGAATAGACTGGAATCCATTAGATACATTTGAAACATGTATGACACTTCCTTTATACACAAGCAAAGAAGAGAAAGAGCAGAAATAATATACTATCCTAAGGAAGCTAATTTTGGTGTTTCAACTCCGAAAGGATGCAAAACACAGGGCTCATAATGTATCATGAGAGATTTATTTGCTTTATACAAAGAAACAGCCTTGCATACATAGTTTGTTTATCACGCTATTGCTATGACAATAACTCAGTTTCAATCATATGAGCAGAAAAACATGCCTAAGAAGTCTATTTTGTTGTGTGCCGTTTGCTAAAAAAAGTTCAGTTTAATAATTTCCAAGGGTGCAAGTTGAAGTTTTTGTCTAGAGATGTAAAAATACTTTTTCAGAATACTGATTAATGCCTGTAAGATAAATACAGAGTAAACACAAAACGGTTCTAATTCAAACCACATCAATTCAATATACGCAAACATTTCAAAAATAACCTATGGTACTAAAGACTTGAAGAAATTAGCCATTATACAATAGCAAAAGAATGGTTAAAAAAAACCTTAAGTGAAATATTTTTTGTTTCTTTTTTCTCTCTAATACCCAAGAAGGGCTCTGTGAAAAGGTATTTTTTTTCCCAAGGTGAAAGGTAAAACTTTCCCATATGTATTTCACAGCTTATTGGCAGCTATTTCTGTATGAAGGTATAAAATTTTAAACAACTGCATCAGACACAGCCTACGTAATCTGCACTCATGCAGGATTTATGCTGTTCAATCTAAATGGAATGGGAAGGGAGGGTTCCCAGGTAGCATGAATTAAACTAAATGAGGGATACCTCCTGCAGCCTTTGCCGTCACTTCTCCACTGTAAAACAAGACAAGACTCCTTGCTGTCATGGCAGAAAGCTCAGGAGAATGGATCATAAAAAACAGTCGTCTTAGCCTGTGAATTGCTATAGGGATGGGAAAAGTTGAGGGCCTTTCTGTCATGATGAGCATTTTTTCAGTGAGTGTTGCATAAAGACAAATTAGACAGATAAAGAGTTGATCCTGAAAGACTGCCTTTCCCTTAATGGGATCATTTTCTCCCTGATCCTTTCCCTTTTCCTCTTTCCCCCTTTCCTGTCCCCTAAAATATCTTTTTCATATTGTCCAATACAGATAAATGCACAACAAATTTATATGTAAGAATGTTCTGTATCTGCAAGAAGTCTCTGCACAAGCATCACATATAGTACAGTTTTCATGAAAACAGCAAGGAAACATAATTTAAAAGAATTTTTCTTATGGTAAAGCAATCAAACAAGTAGAAGAGCTTTTCTACATGCAGGTAGCTAATAGAAAGAACTTCTTCTAATTAAAAACAAAAAATAAACTAACAAATGCAAGTAAGTTTTTCCAACAAAGGTATTTCCATAACAAACTGAAAATCATTTCAGCAAGCACACTAATTTGGTGAAACATGACAGAATCTGCACATCATGACTGCTTCATAGGATAGTGACAAAGTATTCCGATCTGTGATCTAATGCATTTATTATCGTATTCCAGTATTGCCAGTTGTCTGGACATGCACACTATATAGGCATAATATAATTTCTTTCATCCTCACACTGTTGAATCCATTATTATTTTTTGTACATTTTGGTTTGCCTAGAAGGTTTAGCTTTCCATTTTTCCAGAATTCAGTCATCCTTCAGCAACATTTCTAGAAATTTCTATTGACAACAGTTCTATTTAAGGATTTAATGCCTATCCATTATTAGCAGCAATTAACCTTCTGGTAGATCCCCACTTGAAAATTTTACAATACAAGTACTGCCAACAGATGAGACCCTACAATGAGCGAGCAACAGTTATCTATCCACTCCTTGATATCATTAACCTGCAGTAACTTGATTCTTTAGACACACAAGATAAGGCTATTGTGCTAAACCACGATTGACATATCTATTACACTCTACAACTACTTGAGACTTTTTCTGGCGGGAATCCTACTATATTAGACAAGAGAAACCCATCAAAATCTCTTTATTCTTTCTGCTATATGCAAAAAACATCTTAGGCAACTAGATGACATTTTCTGCATAACACTTTCTCTTACATGGGCTCCATTTAGATGGCCATTTAGCACACCCATGAAGATTTTATGACCTTAAGTGTTGAGAAAACAAAGCAACATGTCTACCCAGACATATTTGAACCTGAAACTCTTCCTTAAATCATAAACAGCCTTTGAAAGTTCATGAGGTGATCACATGATTTAAAGTATACTGGAAATTTTTATAATAAATCCTGAATATTGAAAATCATTCCTGTGAATGTGCTTCACCAAGTGTTTGACCATACACTTAAGGAAACTACAAGCGAGTAAAATAATGTACTTAGACAAAGGGAATAAAATAAGCAAATCTTATTTCCTTCAGAACTTTGTGGTTTTCTCCAAACAAGGCTTAACAGAGGAGTTCAATCTGCCTTTCCCTCTGCTGGGAAATAGCACTTTTCATCTATTTGGTTGGCATTGAGTGTCTCTTTGCTATTCTACCACTACTTTTCAATAAAGTGACATTTTATCTTTGAGATTTTAACAACTCCATTAGCTTTGAATGAAATGGATGAAGTATTCATAAAAGTACTATGAGGTGGAATGTGATGCAGAGGCAGAAAACATGGAGTTGAGGAGAGACGGACAGACTGACAACTCGGCAATCGAGTGTACAAGATTTCACATCAAATTTTTAAAATTAGACTGAAAAATGACTGAAAGTTTACGAAGTGAAGTAATTCCAGGAAGTAATTTTAATACTGTGTGAGTAAGGAAGCATTAATTCTGGGAATAAGGATGTAGACACAGGAAGAGTGTTGGCAGCCCCTAAAGGGAAACTCAGGGTACTCCAGTTTCAAAGAAGCTTTGAATCAAGCCAAGTCACCAAACCTACACTGTTAGAATTTTTATATGAATACCTTGACCACTTGAGATAATAACTTATTTTTCCACAACCTAAAATGAAAAGAGGAAAACACCCTTTGATGAAATTAGTAATTTAGTAGGTATCTCAGGAGACAGTTTCTTCTGCTTTAGCATCATTACTGTGCTTGAATAAAGGGTTATGCAGCACTTACAATGAAGATTTTAAATATATTAAGATGTGAAACAGGAAAAAAGTATCACAGAAATCATCATCTCCTTGTATGCAATGGATTTTTGACCAAATATGGTGTGGAAAAATTTATGTGTAAAATTACAAAAACTATATGGAAAATGAGTAAATATTATGGGCTGAAAGAAGACAATTTAGATAGTCAAATCAATCTTTCCTTACCTTACTCTAAATTTTCAGTAAGATGAGCACTAACAGAAAGAAGTCACATTTTGTTACTGCCCCATATTAGACTGTATAAGCAAAGTATTCACTCTTATCTGAATGCATGGCAAGACAGTTCATCTCCCACATGCCCTACAGAATAAAGTCTAAGACAGATCACATCTGTTGTTGGATATAGCTATCAAGGAACAAGAAGACATCACAGTTGCAGAGGTGCAAGATACTGTGCTGTGCAAGGTGTTGTAAAACAAAGAGGACTAGCAGCCCAGAAAAAAGTATGTATCTTAGACAATATATTTCTTCTATATTTGGAAACAAATCTTTAATTTTACAACCTTTCAGCAATAATTGGAATTACAGTAAAGAATTAGTGTCAAAATGCTACATTCCATAGCCAGACAGTTCACAGTTCCATCACTGAGAAGATTGAGGCAGCTGGCACCTCTCGTAACTATAGTTTTCAGCTGCCTGGAGAGCTAAGTTCATCTTTTGCTATTATCTGACATTTTTAGATTATCTTTACTACTAGAAATATTAAAAACCACCACCTCCACAAGGTAAAATGAAATAGTAAAACCCAACCAAACCAACAAACCAACCAAAAAAAACCCGAAAAAGGGAAAGTAGTTACTATCTTTAAAACAAGCACTGATGGAAAGACAAATTGAGGCCTTTTAGTGGCATCTGCTTTAAGATATCCTGAACAAAAATTGAGCAGCTTCTTGTTGAACATGACAGTGTTTGCTTGAAAATTCTGGTCTTAGTTCGAGAAAACATTAAATCGTATTAGCAAAATCTCCTACGTGATATTACTAATACACTTTACAAATCTTCTCGATATGAATTAAAAATTTCACAATTTCCCAAGAAAGACACAAAAAAGAGTGATTTCATCACTACAGTCACATTTATGATCCAGCAAACACTTAAAGACTCATGGTTAGATTTAGTCTTATAGTTCTTGAAAATTTATGTTCAGCTTTTTTTCATAGAATAATACGGACTAGGTTCTGTTACTTATTTTGAAGAAATCACTACTTATCTCTACAGACTGTACAAAACCTACCATGACTGTAAATACATACAATACTTAGCTTAGGCTTACCTGCTTTGAATTTGTTAAATAGAGTTTTGCACCCAAATTTAAGATCTGCAGCTTTACAAGGTCATCTTCATTAGTGAAGCTCTTGGCTGTCTTTCTCAGAACATCAGGTGCGATCTTTGGAACCCGTTCACAGTACTCGCCGATGAGCCAGAGAATGCTGGCTCTGGCTACCGGAACCTGAGGAAACATTGAGCACTCTAAGTTAACACATTCACAAAGACTACTTGCTTACTTATATGTGTCTGTGTTCAGTAACAAGTTAAACAAAACACTATTTAAAGACAACTGCCATGCAAGAAATGGAGCGTGCCATTAAATATGGCCACTGTGGTAGACTGAATATTCATACAAATACGTGATACTGATTCTGACCCAGACCTCATGCATGACACGTTCATGAGACAGAGGCACACAGAAGCTACGTGTTGATGTTCACAGTACAAGGCAAGAGCAACTGGGAACAGAATCTAAGTCATTGAGACGTGGTTGTGAATTCTTGCCACTGTGTTATGCTACATACCATGTTGAAATAAAACTGTGCTTTTTAAAAAAAAAAATTATATTCAGACAGAAATGGTTTCCAACAATGCAGCTTTCTCAAATTCTGCCTATTTAAAAGTATATGGATTTCTTCAAGACTATTTCTATCTTTCCTTCATTTTTCTTCAAAATTTTACGACAGTGAGACTCCTATTTTTGCAAATGTCCAAGACCAGCTGAACACAGAATTTTGTGAGACCAAAGTTCCAAATCACAATTCTTAATTTCTGAATAGGACCTACCATCTTAACTGAAACACTCTGATCAGAAAGTTCACACAGGTCTTACTGTTTTGGAGCTACTCAACAGTTTGACTGAAATAACTGGCAGTAGCAGCTTTTAGATGAATTCCCAGTCTTGGTGCTGAGTTCAAAAGTACAGTAATGTCAAAGACAGAGGAGAGGCACAATGCAAAAGCACAGAAGGAAACAGAAACTCATGCTCCATGCAGTTGAGCTAGAAGCAGTTACGAGTTAAATGAAATAAAATACACATACTCTTGTGAACAGTGAGCTAGCCTCCATTACCTGGTGGTCAAATTAAAAATTGCGTCTGTGTTACGTACACCCCTTGAAAACGTTTTTCTCCTTTCTTGAGTGAAAGGAAGAAAGTATGTAATGACAAAGTTCAGAAACATAGGTTGCGTTAGTGTCTATAGACTGTGGTGTTCTAATGTTTTGTACAGACTTATTCAATAGATGCTGAAATGTTAGGGGAAAAACATAACTATACTAGCCTATCAAAAAACTGACTGTAATTTAGAAAAAAAAAAAAGCTTCCATTGTAACTGCAATTTCAGCTAATTATTTTTTCTGAAAGGATAAAACCCACCCATACCAACATTTTCCATTAGTCCTTACACTACACAGTGACCTTTATTAATAAGCCTACACTTAAGGCAGTTAAGGCAGTGTGAGTTTTGCTGTAGGTAAGATTCACAGGATATACATGCTTTAGAAATGCAGCATTGTGGTTCTCAAAGCATTAATTTTTAGTACCTTTTATATATGCTTTAATTACTTTTCCAGCATATTAGTTATTAACATAACAGTAGCTATTTCTCAGAATTACAATGGAAACCAATTACTAAGTATCTTAGCAATCATACAACATTTGAAAGTACACCTAATGAAAGTATATTCTTAAAGGGTAACATGGCCTTAGTATGGTAACTAAACCATACTAAGAAAATACTAATTACGTTCACAAGAAATTTTAATGATTAAACAAGTTTTACTGGTCCAAAAAGTTTGGAAACAACTCTGAATAAAGTCAACTTGACAACATTTGCCTCTGTATTTCACATGGCTGCAAACACATATGCCAACAAAAGCATAAACAGGCGTGTCATAGGGAAAACAGAGGACTGCATCCACCGAAAGAAAAAGCAACCAGATCATGGATACATACAATACAGAGTACAACAACAACAACAAAAAGTCCTGTAAGAGATAAACGCCAATTCTAAATATGGCAAACAAATTTAAGGTAGAGGTAACATAATGCATCAAGAGTGGTATAACACAGTGATTTAACATGTACAAATAAATGTAGATACTGATCGAGACACAGATGAAATCTTTTATGTGAGTTGACAAAAAAATTAAATAGCCTTGGAATTTACAGTGTGAGAGAGCTGAACAGGCTATGGAACAACTGCTATGTATAAAAACTTTAAACGCAGTCAGAGTATGTTCGTCTGCAAAATGGTAAGACCGATGCCATTACTGCACACTGATTTCAAAAGGGAAGGAGGTTATTTCTAATGTTCCAAAGGTTACACTGCATTAAGACCTCACACCCAATCTATTACTTTAAATTGGGCTAAAGAATAGTAATTGAGTGGTACATTAAATTTTCCAGTATTGGAGCAGTTCAAGTTGCCTACTGTACAGATAGATACCTCTAAATAAGAATATATAGGCAACTTCAGATTTCAGTTATGCTAGATTTATTTTTCTAAAATATTTCATTACAGACTTGTTAAAATACTAGAATTCTACAAGAGATCACCAAGTACCATACTTTGGGCAGTAGCCTATTAGAAACATTCCTTTTCATATTATTGTCTTTTTATAAAGCAAAAAGAGCTCACAGCACAGACCAGTTTCTGTAATAACATTAATAATGACATACAAATATCATTATTGTACTTTTCCAAGTCAAACCCAGGACTACACTTTAAAACCACAATGAAATGTATTTAAATATATTTAAATAGCATGCATTTAAGCACAGTGTTTTACTCTTCAAGATTTTTCCCAGTTTAAAATGAAATTATTAGAGAAATAAACCAGTTTTAGAATGTAAAACAAATAGACTAAATAAAGCCTAATTTGACAAATAGCAACAACGGAAGATAGATGAAATTTCTTGTGAGACTGCCTTTTTACCAGGTGGTTAGCTTACTATGTAAATACTGTATATATATTAAACACAATTTTGTGCCACAGGAATCAATACCAATTAGAGACTTTTTGAATTAAACCCTGAGCAGAAGCCATTTTAATGAAAAGTGTATGTCGAACTGATGAACCCAATGTTTCTGTGTCACTGGATTCATTTGAGGTCAAAATCACACAATATTTTCAGACTTCTTTTTCCCTGTGTAAGTCTTCCAGTTCTCAACCATGTAATATCAAGTGCATGATCCTGCAGCTGTTGTTTCTAGGGCACTCAAAACAGCAAACAAGAAATGAAGCCCCTTCTAGACCTTCACTGCCTTTTCCAGTAAAGCTTAAGTACAGACCTTGAATTGACAAAAATGCAGCAAATAATACTTTCATTATTTGATCCTACTCTGCATTATCCTCAAAGGCAAACAGGATTGTAAATTACTTTGCCTGATGTTTTATTCCGTATGCCCTGAGCAAGTGGTTAAGTGCACTTTTTAAGCCTTTAGTACCGGGAGGCAGTTTCTATTGCCATTTCAACCCATTACCTGTCTCAAGGAAAATAAATAAATGGTTAAAAAAGAAAAAAGAAAAAACCAGTCAGACCCTCCCCTCAATGCAAGACTCTGGTTACTTACAGCAGTTGGAGAAAGGTATTATAAAGATTTTACAGATTGCTCTAAGCAGCGCAATTGAAAGACTATTGAAAAGCAGTTCAGCTCTCAATTTAATCACACAAAACACAAGGGTAAGGTACAACTTAAAATCACCAATTCTGGTTATCCACATCTGTCACAAAATGAGATATTCAAATTGCAAACGAGCTGTCATTTTCTGCATCCAGAAGAAAATTTGCACAGCTACCAATTTTTTAAAATTTTACTTGGAATCAGAATTGGTAAGAGGGATAAAGTTAATTTGAAATGTCAGACTGACAGCAAGAAGAAAAGGTACTCAGGAAAGAATAGGAAAAAAGACAAGTATTTGTTTTTTGTTTTCAAACAGCGGGCCTTCAGGGACTCCTCCATTATTTGAACCTCTACATGTAAAATTCCTTTAAAACAGAATCTCACTGATGACTGCATCTCTTATACAGTGCACGGATTTTGTTTAAATCGTGTTTTATTCAAGCAGACTACTTACTTCAAGTTCAGTGTCCCTGGGCACAATGTCCCAAAGGCCACATACCTCCTCTCAAATTCTAAACAGTCTAAATTAGAGCCAGTAAAAAAATTATCAAATTATGAGAACTGTTCATTAAATCATTACTAACATACAGGTTTAAAAACACATTATTAAAGAATATCCTAGGTAGAAGAATGTGGCTGGAATCTGAAGCTTGCAGAACTGCAATACATACAAACATGTGAATGTCATACCTTGCGATACCTTCCCAATGCTTCAAGAAAGGAGAACTAACTTAAAGAAAGCAAGCTGCCTGTGAAGCCGTATCAGAAACATAGCTATAAGCAGAAAGTCAAGCTTGTTATCAGTGGATAAATGGACAGAGCAGTGTTCAGAACTCCCAGCCCACTACTCTTGTAATAAGAAGCCCAATCCAAACCAGTATATAGCAACTCTTCACTGCTTCCGTAAGTGACATGTTTTTCCTCACATATTAAGCTCTTCAAAATTACATGCCATTATCTTATTTTTGCTCTACATTTGTAACGCCTTATCTTGTCTTTATCCCATCAAGAAGTGTTCCTCCTCATCTCTAGATTAGAAAACACTTCAGACTTCTTTCAAATTCTTGCTCACATTCTAGAAGGAACTAGGAATAAGCCTGTAAGGAAAAACAAGAATGTCAAAATTCACCAGCTATCAAAAGAAAAAAAACCTGCCTTAGTAGTTTTATAAGAGAAAAATCACACCAGAAGTACAAGATTCCCATCACACAGATAACAACCACTGCTGGATACAACATACCATAATAAATTATTTTTCTAAATAGAAAAAGGCAGAAACAAATTTGGAGACTACTGCAGCTTGCTAATACGAGGAAATACACAAATGCAGAACACCACTGAAACATCCTTACTCAGAGTAATTCTTGCTAGGTTGATTTACATTCATTCATTGCTAAAATGAATTAAGAAAAATCAAAAGACAGATACTTCAGATGGAGACAGAAGTGTCTCATGTTAATTTAGTTTAAGCAGTGCAGTTTAAGTAATCCACTGTAAAGCTGAGTTCACATTAAGTGTGCCAGTATTGGCACTTGACAAATTCATGATCATAGGTGTTTTGAAGGAAAGACGTTCTACAAGAGTAGACTATAGGAAAAACATCTGACAAAAGAATATTCTGAAAGCTTATGAAAACGTCCCTAAACAATGTTGTCCTTTAGAGTGTAGAAAGACACTCTAAGGAATAAAAAAGGACTAGATAGTAGAACAGACAAAACCCCTGCTGCAATGGAAAGTAACATCAGAAAAACATGCTATTCAACAAATTGACAAATAACCTAAAAGATGGCTATCTAGTAAAGACACAGTCTGATGACACAAAATTATTCAAGGTAATCTAAACTAAAACAGAGATTAGTTTAAACCTAAACAGTTGAAGATGACTTATTAGTGATACTTAAAAACTTGGCAGGAGTGATGCAGATGGCCTTGGAACATTAAAAGCAGCATGCAAAAACATATTCTACACATACTGATGGAGTCCAAGATACTTCTAGGGAAAAATATATCTTGGAATCATGAACATATTCAGAGAATTGTAGAATTGGTAAGTCAGTGTTCTGCAGAAGTCAAAAGGCAAACAACACCAGGAAAGTGAGATAAAACAAGTAGTCACTGCATAGATTTCTCCATCATAAATGACTACTTTGTACACTTCTGGTCATCCCACTTTAAAAACCACACAATTATCAGGAAAAGACAAAGAGAAGAGGGAATGGCTGCTCAGAGATACGTAATGTGAGGAGAAATTAGATTTTTTAGATTAGTAAGCATGACAATGATTTGGAAAACAAACAGAAGCTTTCAATACTTGGCTGAGAAGAAACACTGGAGGTGCATCACACTGAACTTGCTCTTATCTTTAAAACCCTTTCCCTAAAGCATCAGGTTTTTCTGCTGCTGGAGATGAGACTACTCTGTTAAGAGGAGTTTTGAACTTACCCTTCTCTAAATGGCCCTTTCCCTTAAGTATATTTTTTAAACTTGTCACTCTAAAAGCTGTACACACAAAACTAATTAAGCCTACCTTTAACTGAATACCTAACACAAATGAGCACTGCTCAGATCTCTGGCCCACAACTTAGCAAGTCATTAAATTGTAAAGCATGACAACGTTATTAACACATTAACAGCTAAATGGAAATGTTTTTATGATTTTTAAAAATGGAAGTTTAAAGAGATCCAATTATTCTCTTGTTTAATGTCTTCAGGACACCATCAGACATGTATTTCTCAGTTACAGCTCTAGAAGGGTGTGAGGAAAGGAGCGGGAATGCAGCTAGAACAAGCTGTACTATGCACAGACCTAGGTACTCAACTAGTATCAGACACAAAATAGATCTCACATATCTTCGCCTGGCCACACCTGGGATAAAAGTCTAAGGCACAAATGAATACCCACAGAAGCAAAGGAACAAAAATAACCACTCTTTTCAGACATGTTGGAAACAATCAATGAAAGGAAAAACGGAAACAGACCTAGTCTTTACTGTAACTTGGAGTCAGTGATCTACAAGAGCTCAGTATTTTTCAACTGAACTTCCTAATACTTCTTATAGTTGGTCTTATTTTTTTATATATATGGCCTTAATATTCAGTACTTTTAAGTTTTGTTTTTATTTATTTTACAAGAGAAAATGTTCATTTTCTAAATATTCTATATCCTATCCCTTTCTAAATGGCTTCTGTAGATGAAGAAGATGAAGACAAGAACAAGTAAATTTCAGTAAAGTAAATGACTGAATGATGACAGAAATGAAAGAAACATTGCTATGAAAGACTCTGAGGCACCTCAACATTGCCAATCACAATCTCAGGCTAACACAAGTGAAATTTGTAACAATATCAATCAGAAAAGTTCAGGCACCAACCCGAAAATATATTCCACTGAGTTTACACCAATTTAATTTATTTTAGTGGCTGTTTACCATTTACATAAACTAAATCATGACAGAACAGTCAAAAAGTTTATTTTTTCTGTAAGTGCTTTTCAATTTAATAGTATTTAATTCTGTTCATGCTTTCAGCTGTGTATTACATAGTGTTAAATTAATTTCAACTCTAAAAAGCAACAAAGAATTTCTTTGTTCACATTCCCCCACCCTTCAGTTTCTCCCAAGTTCATTCAATCCCACATTATTTGGCTGCTTTTCCTACATCCAATTGCAAGAGTCCTTTAAAGACAGTGATATACTCCTGCATAGAGCTATAGGGTGATCCCTTAAGTTTCAATCCTAATATTTTACCCAACAGAAATAGGGTAAAAAAAGAGAAAAACACCAAAAAGCCCTGTGCAAAGTACCTATGTACACAAGTGTGTATGTATGTATGTATGTATATCATAAGTCACTGTAATAATGATCAGGAATCCTTGATCTGTGTCTCTGTCTTATAGCAGACAAAACCCAGGGCAATTGTGTTGTGTCAATTCACAACCATTTCTGCCATAATAAGATCAATGTTTAAATTACAAGTGCAGATGTTAGGAACTCCAGTAATACGTTTTTAAATGTTGACATTTCAAACTAACATCCTCAGTAATTAAATACTCCTTCCTAAATGTATATGCTTATCCTTTACAGAAGTAAGGAGTTGCAGAGTTGGGGAGTTGAGGAGTTGGACCACATGATCTTTACAGGTCCCTCCCAACCCAAGCCATTCTGTGAAGGAAATGTATCCATTTTCAAACACAATAGGGGCAGGTTATTTCTGAAAAACGATATGTCATTCAAATTATAAACATGAACTTCTTCAAAATTTATTCTTTAATTCAAAATCTTAAGCACACTAAGAAAGATATATATCTTGTAGTTATTATTGAAAAATCACAATGAAAAATCTAAAACAAGATATAAAACAATCACCTTGGAAAACCTACAGCATCACCATCACTACTCTGTTCTTCAGTAAGAGGCATGATTTAGAATTACATTTTGATTTTCATTTTATTGATTGCTCTGTTCTACAGGGTGTTCTCCTACTACATAACATTTTCTGATATTCTGTGCAACTTCATACTGGAAAATCTGAGAATCTCAAAGTAGTTTAAGTATAGAATGTCTACTCCCTACACCTCTTATGTCACTTAAGGAAGGATTTTCTTTTCCGCAAAACCTGAAGTATTTTCTTGGAAGTATTAATTATATAAAGTAGCTACAAAACTCTTTCAAGATTTAAACAGAATATTTAGAAAATTAACTATTTTCTCCTGTACAGTATGTGGAAATAAGATCACACACCCATTTGGTGAAATGCCAGAAAATTCTTTTTGAGATTGTAATAATCAATCAAAATATTGCACAAAGTTTCTGAAAACACAGGAGATTATTATAAAATAGGTATCACTTATTTCTGTATGTAATTAGCATCAGTATCTTGTATTGTCTTTTAATATGATCAATTCAGTAGAATGTTTTTCTTCATACCACTTACAAAGTTGATCATCAGCTCTTAGGAGAAAAAGATTTACTTAATTTTTCAGGAAACATAAACCAAGAATACCAAGTTTCCTTTTCCTTTTAATGCTCCAAACCTTGTTCAATCAACTATGGAAAAATGAAATTTCACTGGTTTAGAAACTGTTCTATCGCAAAAAATGTGTAATTTTATGAAACTAAACAGTTCTATTAATAGCCTCTACAGAAAAATAATTATTGACAGATCAAACTCCGACACCTTTGGTTTACAATGTAGCTAGCTGTCATGGTAGCTAGACCTGTTTTTTTGGTAGC
>WBMZ01006506.1:0-10614 GCA_013400975.1 Atrichornis clamosus
GACCGGCCCGGCGGGCGGGGGGCTCGGCCGGCAGCCCCTCGGCGGGGCCTCGGGGGCGGGTCAGCCCTGCCGGCGGGACGGCACCGCGGGCAGGCACCAGCTCTCGGGACCGCGGGATTGGCTCGTCGTGTGTGACTCGGGGTGGGCGAGCCGTGTGTGACCCGGTGTGTGCGAGCGGTGTCCGTCTCGGGGTGTGTGACCCGGGGTGTCCGTCTCGGGGTGTGTGACCCAGTGTGTCCGTCTCGGGGTGTCCGTCTAGGGGTGTGTGACCCGGGGTGTGTGACCCGGGGTGTTCGTCTCGGGGTGTGTGACCCAGTGTGTCTGTCTCGGGGTGTCCGTCTCGGGGTGTGTGTCCCGGCGTGTGGCTCGGGCTGTGCCAGCGGCGTGCGAGGGCAGTGTCTGGAAGGGGCTCGTCACCCTGCGAGCGCCTGTGCCCGCAGCCTGGCTCGGTGTGCCCGCCCCGGCCGGCCAGGCAGCGGGGCTGGAGCGGAGCTGCTGCGCTGCGCCGGGGACCGACACTTGACCAACAACCATCAGCTGTTGGCGGCCGATACACTGTGGCCGGAGTGGAGTCACTTAGTGAACTCACCTGTGTTCTGATGCCTCTTGTCTTTAGTGTGTCCCATAGCAGTCCCTTTTATCGCACATACTTAACCTAAACAGACTGCTTAGCATATTGCTGTGCTGCGGGTTCCTGAAAAATAACCCTGAACGTTTTGACAAGCGTGGACTTCTCACTGGACGTGCGTTCTGAGATGGACATTGTCTTGACCTTCGTGCAGAGTGTGGCCCTTAAAAAATAATAATTATTAAAAAAAAATAAATCTGTGGAAGTGTATTTTAAATGCCGGGAAATAAGGAGTTAAACATTGCATTTGTAAACACTGTAACCTGAATTTCTCACCAGATCACTTTGCATAAAATCTTTGACAGTGGAAATGACAGGGTGAGAAGAACATATGTGATGACCTTACAAGTCTTTTATTTTGTCTGGCATCATAGTCTTTTATGAGCATCTGAGTTCAGACCTTAAATTTTCTCTTTTACAAATTTTACAGAGGTATTTTTATGTGATTAAAAAAACCCCTACAGAATAAGTGGCTCTGTCCTTGACTAACTGCAAAAGCTGTCACATATAATAAGTTATTGTGCCAGTATTACAATAGTAATGGGATATTAAACCAGCACATTTTGGCAGTAAGTAGCTGTAATACTTATGCCCTGTTTTGACGTCTCTAAAAGGAGGATTAGCTCAGACAGAATTTGTAGTGGGAGGGTGTGAGTGGGATGAAAAGCAAAAGCTGCTTAATTTTAATCTTCTCAAAAAGGTAACTACAAGTAGTGCACATGGTTAAAACACATATGCTCCTCTCTCTAATGGCTTTTAATTGTAGTATCTTAAATATTTTATGTAAACTCAGTAGTGCTGAAATACTACTTTCTATAGGATTCAATACATACTGAACAAGCTCTCTGTTCTGGGGAAAAGGAAGCTTTGAGGAATAGCAGGGTGTCATATGAAGGTCTGACAACAACAGAGCTGTAAAATGGCTTTGGTGTGACTGGACCTGTGTTTGTGTCTGTGTGCCTGGGCAGAGGTGTGCCTAGGGCTAGACTGCAGGCATTTGGTTGTATTGTTTCAGTTTCATGATTGGGAACTTCCTTTTCTCTAAGAGTTTTCTTTTGTCTTTTGAGCTTTTTTTTTTTTTTGTTCGTTTTAGAAGTGGGCATGTTGGAGTGAAGAAACACAAAAAGCAATGCTTCAGGGTTTGTAAAACCACTGTCACCCATGAAGTTTGCTTTCTCCAGTGGTTTTACAATGGGGTGTATATTTTTACTTATTATAACCTCCTTAGATGAATGAAACTTTAAGTGTCCTGTGAGGTTTCTTATGTAGGTCTTTGTTCATTTTCTAAATCTCACAGGAGACCTTTGAAACTAGACTTCAGCTGAATTTTTTTGTGTGCTTTTTCTGCTGAAGTTGCAGATATTAAAAAAAGTTAGATTTTTCTTTTACTTGTAAAGGCTTTGTATCTTAAGTGAAACTGCATGTTATTGCCCCAAAAATGAATGGTGGATTCATGTGGTCCTAAGTGTGGCTTTTATCTGGATTTATGGTCAGTTCTAGTTGCATATTCTCATCTTTTCCCCACAATTTTATCTTTTGACTAATAGAAAAATGTTGGCAATTAATTAAGTGAAGAAAACCACTGTGAGATATGTGTTGCTCACAAACACACATCACATGAGCGTAGGAATTAAATGTTAAGCCACCTACTAACATATGTTTTACGTTTTAGATCTATGGTTTATGATGGATGCTACAAAGGAGGTGGTGGTACCTCGGTTGTTCAGGAGGGTGGAGTCTGCAGGCCTGCTCTCTCGAGGAGCCTGGGAGCACACACAAAATCCTCAGCTATTGCTTTAGGTGTTAAGAGATTCATTTGGTGAAGGAAGCGTGAGAGGATTAAAGAAGATGGAGTTATAGGCAATAAAGGAAACTTTTGGGAGTTACTGGCAGTTAGTTACCAAGAAGATGCAGGAGAAGACAGCGTGGCAGCCCAACCACACTGGCAGGCACTGGAGCAGCACACACACAAACACTGCTAGAGGGTGAGGGAAGATTTGATTTAAAAGAACCTCAGTGGTCCAAATGTTGAACAAACAGTGTAGTTTGGGTCAACACTGTTCCAGCAGTGTGTCACATTTGGGAAGTGTTTGAACATAGCCTTTAATCTTGATTCTCTGGGAGAGGGGGTCAGTCAGGGAGTGATGCATTGATTCACCTTCAGAAGGGTGTATTTAAAAATACTCTGGCTTGGGTGGTACGTTATATACAAAAATGAAAACTTAAATTGTGGAGCAAAAAGGGAAGAAATGTCAAATGCCTGAGAGCAGACCTTAAATGTAGATTTCACGCAAGATTGTACTTGCACGGGTTTGAGTGTCATGGTAATGTTACTGGACTAGTGTTAAAATATTGCAGTAATGATAAAATACTGTGCTTCTAAATACAAATTTTCTTTTTTTCTTTGAAATGCTTTCCATAACAGGGAATAGAAATGCAGGTCAGTGTATGGTATAAATTACACAGAAACAGGACTGGAAACAGTTGTTCATAAAGCTACATAAAGGATGATGAGGACTGAAGATTTATGTAGCAGTTTTCCAGGAGGACAGTAGGAATGCTGTACAGACCATGACATGCTTCATATTCTGTTAAAACCAGACTGCACTTTAGTGAATCCCAGAGTCTCCTGAAGCAAGCATTTGGCTTTGCAAGCCATTTAGGCCAGAAAAATTTGGGAAGTTTTATTGTCTAAAACTTGTAGGGGAGGATACGTGAGTTCTGACTTACGCCTGTGTAGGAGCATGTGTGCATTGTCCATGTGGCTTCTTTTGTGGCCATGGGTTTAGGTTAGAATTCAAAATTTATGTTCTTGTTTGTCTTGATAATATTAGATGTTTTCAGATTACAGCTGGGTGAGACATTTTCTTGTTCAGTGAAGAAATGTGAGTGGGAAGGTAGGTGTACTGTGACAAACTGCATTTGTGATTCTTTTTAAAAAAACAGATAATGCCTGAATCATCAATGTAATGGTTCATCCTGAGCAGCAAGAAAGAGCATTTTTTTCCATTGTGCAAGCTGATAATAGGAACATTTGCCAGGAGGGCTACAAAGGTAGATGGTAAGTGTGTGATTATGCACTAAGTGGTTCTGAAGACAGGCAGAGGATTCAGAGCATGATTGACAGGCTATTTTATATTGATTAGAGAACTAACTGGGCTTTGAAAAGCCAGACAGCTGGCATATTTCTTACAAGTAACTGATTTTTGGAAGCTGAAATAATTAGGCTTTTTTGTTTGTGCCACATGGTAAACACGTTCAGAACTGCTGCTTGCAAATACTAGTAAGTGGCTGTTCTCCAGCTGATCCATTCATAGTTTCTACAGCCACCTAAAACTTTATCATGAACCAAGAATGAAGTCAGTTTCCCCCGGAAATTGTCACATGATTCATGGGTCCCCTCGTGAAAACGGAAAAATAAACACCACAACTTTGTCAGAGTCTGCTGTGATAAACGTCACAGTTTATCTGTGTGATAAACACAGTCTGCTGTGGGAGGTGCTGTTCTGTGACTTCTAGTGCTGGCAGTGTCTGCTGGGAGACCCTGCAAGCAGCTGGTGCCCTCTGTCGTTAATGATTGTTAGAAAGGACAAAGCACTGCGGGCACTGGCTCTTGCCCTGTGCCGTGTATTTGTCCTGCTTCATCCATCTTCCCTGCATCCGTGGTTATGATGTTGGTTTGCTGGTTGCGCCTGGATCTGAACACGGGCCTGTGTTTCTGTCTCTGAAGACCTTCACGAGGGCTAATAAATTGTAAAGTCAGCTTTGAGGAACTAAGCAACAAAAATATGACCAAAGGGCCTTTCTGAGGAAATGCTGGGACATGATGTTTAATGCCACTGCTGTTTACCTAAACTTATTTTTATTCTTCCTTTTGAAGAAATAACTCTCCTGCCTGCATCTGCATGTTCAGCTGTCTCTAGCTGTAAGGTGACACGTTCCTAGTGGTTAGCCTGTGCTGCTGCCATGAGGATCAAGAAAAAAGCCAGGCATGTCCTTCTGCCAGCAGCAGGGCAGTTTTCCCAGTATGTTGCCTATGTCATTCCCCATTCAGCCACCCAGCAGCCAGGCAAGTTGGCAGTTGTGCAAAGTGTTGTGGGGAAGAAAGGGCACCAGAAAATGCTGACTGTCTGCTGATGCATCTCTGTAATCACCATTTTGGGGTTAGATTGCAGCAAGATGACAAAACTGCTGAATAAAGTGTGTTTAGTCTTTTTTTCCCTCTCCAGTGTGAGCTACAATGGGTAATAGTAGAATCTGTGGAGAAGCACAAGTTTTCCATTTGAAACAGAAGTGTGTATCTACCCTGTAATTTTGAATCCTTGAGATTGTATGGAGGTGGTTGAATATGGAAGTTTTGGGTGAGCTGGCAATAATAGTAGGATGGAACAGATCTCACGCAGGGCTGTAGGCAGAACAAAAATCTTTTGGGATGAGGGTTAAAATAAAGCTTGAGGACAAGGATAGGGCAGAGCAGAAATGTGATAGGTAATGAAATCAATGTCATCCGTTCCATCCCTCCTGCACAAAAACTTATCAGGTTGTTGCACTGCCATTTTTCATGTATAATTTAGCTGGTTTAGTAAAATGGTGTTTTAGTACCTGGAAAGCTCTTGGTAATGGCCAAACCACCAGATGTAAAATGGTGTGGCTTCGGGCAAGCTGAAGGCACAGCTTGCCAGTGGTTGCAGGTGGAGTTGGGAATCTCCAGGGGAGCTGGGTGGGTTCGCATTCTAGCAGTTTTCCAGAGGGTGAGGGATGAAGGACCCAGTGAAGATGGGATATGAGATGGGATGGTGAATAGGCTGAAGAGATTGTTAAGACTCCCCAAGTCCATTCAGTTTGGATACTGTGAGCAAATCAACCTGTGTGAGCCCCTGAGGACTGTGGGTGTGTGACCTTTCACCATTAGAATGTGTTTGTGTGCAGGTAGGATATAAACTGACCCAGTATAAGGTCATTTGGAATTAAAAGAAGTACAGATTTGGGAAGTCAGATCCCATTCTCAGATCCCTCTAACCTCAGTGGAAGAACTGACATGCAGTGAAAAATACTGTCCTTAATACTAACATCATCTCAAACACTGAATGGGATAAATTTGACCCAGTGTGGGAAAAAAAAGCGTTTTTCTACATTTATGAGCTTTCTTCGTTGATCTGTTTATTCAACTTGACTTCAGTGGCTGATCACAACTAGCTTTGAGTGCACCCCTGCAGTGTTTGCTTTCAAAGTTAGTGCCAGAAGAAAGTATTTGCCACAGGACACAACCTCTGACACTGGGGCAGAGGGAGGCAGATTCCTGTTTGGAGGAAACACATGCAGAGGGGGCTGTTATAGTAGGAGATGGAGTTGTTCAAACAACTGAAACTGTAGAAAGTAAAACCTTAACTTAAAAAAAAAAAACAACCCAACCCAAAAATCATTTAACAATTCAAGCATATGAACTGCTTTGCCTTTGCATGCTTTTTGGAGCTGTGATGTTATCTGCTCAGCCACTGGCTGTGATCTGAGTGTGATTAGGATCTATGCTCATGCAGTTATGAGCATATGGTATATCATTTTAAAAGTGTTAAGTTTAAAATAATTACATTCTGGTGCTGTTTTTTAAGAATTATTTAATTATCTATATGTTCTAGAATGGTTTTACTGCCAGTTAATATTCAGCTCTGGCTTGGAGCCATCAAAATCATAAGGTTTCTTTCAAGTTTCATCATACTGTTAAAAAAGGGTTGCTCAGTTTCCTTTGAGGAAGTTAAAGAACTTCCTTTGGTTTTGTTTTTACTTTCTCTGCAGTTCAGAGACATGTATGACCTATTATTGCATAGGAAAAGGAGGAGGAGTATGGTGACATTCCTGAAGTGGATGATGGAACACTGGGCTTGTGGCAGCTTTTCCTAGATACTGAAATTTGCTTCACACAGAGCCTCCAAAGTGACAGGCTGGACTGGTGGGCTGGTGTTGACTTCAACTTTTTTAAGATTTCTACCCAGTAATGTGTATAGCTGTAGAACACTGATCTTTTTTCCAACAGGAAGAGGTAATCAAAGCCAGATCAAAGCACTCACTGAGAAGTTTGTCTGAATGTTAGAATCTCTTGAGCTAAGGGTTTACGTGGACCAAAAGAAACCAAAGTTAAGGACACCTACTTCTTGAAATATTTCATGATCTCACACATTTGCGGTTCAAATGAGTAAACCACGTGAGACCTATAAAATCGTAGTTGGAAAGCCAAAGGGCAAAGCTTGTAAACTTTCAGCAATTCTTAAAAGGAATATAAAAATAAGAGAAGAGGTTTTAAGCTAGCAAAGGAACTGCAGTAATCTCTTCAATCACTTAAGATTTGGGCATGCCAGGAAGTCTTACTTTGTAAAAAGAGGAATGGTTTGTGATCCGTTCTTACTTAAACTCTGTTGAAAGCTTTGTAATTTGACAGATTTTATTATAAGACTGGATGTTACTGGTAGACTGTAACACAGCAGTGAAGCTTCCCTGTGGTTTGAAGGGAAGCAGTCCATGCTGGATCTGCCCAAAATGCAGCTTCAGATTCAAACCCACATCTCTCTTCAGAGATTGTGCTGCACTCTGAGACCTTACAGCAGTGTGGGTCGTGCTAAACAGACATCTCTGCTGAAGGACTGGAGTTCAGAGTTCCTGTGGGTGCTGTGTGGAGCTTTCCCAGTGTGTTTTCCGTCCTGTGGAGCAGAACTCAGCCCCAGAGGTTCCTGTCTCGGCTCTGAGGCCCCAGAGTGAACTGATACACAGCATCAGTGACTAGCAAGTGTGACTAAAAGTACTGATCAGAAGGGAGAGAATGCATGGGCTGGCAAGCATGAATTTTGCTGCTGACCACTCTTTTGGCCTCTGATCTAAACAGATGTCTGAATCTGTGAGAAAGTAGAACGTACAGGGGACTACAGATAGGTTGGAATAAACATTCCATAATTGTTCCTATATGCAATCCTGCTTTTTCTCTTTGTTTACAGTCCGAGCTAATTTAAACTCTTGTTAAGTTCCTCCAGGCAGGGGCATGTCATCCCTGTGTCCTGGTTGATGGGAACACTTGATGTTCTTTATAAATAGATGAGTGAAGTTGGTAGGAGGAAAAATGCCTTTGCTGTCAGGGTGCTGCCAGAGCCTGGGCATGAAGGCAGCAAGCTGTCTCCAGGCTGAGTCTCTAAAGGGTAAGTGTTCTGGGAAGAGGGGAAAAGGAGGCTAAATTTAAAATGGTTTTATTTATTTATTTATTTCTAATGGAAGGATGTGGAGAGCATGGAAATTATGTTTGAATTGCAACTCTTCAGAACTTCTCTCGCATATGCTGATATTTTAGGAATAGCAGAGAGCATGGGGAAGGAAAAGAGTGATCTAGGGCAGTGACTTGATCCCAGAGGAATTAGGTATTTACAGTACCTTATATTTTGAAACTATAGTTTTCTTCATCTCTACATTTGTTCGTGTATTTGCCTATACTTTTTGTATTAATAATTCTAGGGACCATTGGTTATGTTGAAACTGCAGTACTGATCTCCTTTAGTGACTGCATTACAGTGCTTGGTCTTAAAAAAATACTGGTTTTGTATTCAAGTGTTTGTAAGTGTGATTTTGAAATGTTGCTGACTAAAAAAGGATATTTACAAGTCACAATTATGGTATTTCTTCCAAAAATTCTTGTTTGAATTGTCAGAAGCACTTGGCTTTAGATGTGGTTCTTTGCAAGGTGATTGGGAGATAAGCTGACACACCTAAGTGGTTTGCTGTGCAAGGGTGAAAAAAAAAAATAAAATCCAACATTTAACAGTCTTTTCTTGCTTTTTAACAGTTCTCACACTTCTTTTTCTCAGTTATCTTTATTCAAGATAACATGGGCATCATTTTGTAAGAAAATTAGTGTAAGTCTAAGGAAATTCCAGAAACTGGGAGATTTCTGGCTGCAAAATAAGTCACCTTTCAATGCTGCAAACCTCCTAAAGAATAGTTATAATGTTCTAATATTACAGTGTGTTAACTATAACAGTAATGCACAAATTTTGGGTAGAGGTGTCTCTGCATGACTGTTCTTATTGCCCAGTTTCAAGAGATTCATAGACTTGCAGGTTCTAATTTCTAATAACACCAATGTCTTCTAAAGGACTTAGACTGGCAAAAATCAGATGCAAACCTAAACTATGCAAACACTTGTTCTACTCACATCTCTTAGCATCAGATCTCTGAAAAAAGGCAGCTCATGGTGATTGAGTGGGACAGAATCGGAAAGATGGAAACAGTCTCTGAAGGATGTAAGTTGAAAGTGCCTTTTCCAGAATTTCCGGCGTAAAACTGTCTGCGAGTCCTGCTCACACTTGAAAGCTGGTTGGGAGAAAGAGGTGTTTCAAATGTTGACCAATTCATCTGCTTGTGCACCTTGGGGTTTAAAAGCTCAGGTCTCAGAGTCAAGCAGACCTTGTGTTTTGGGACTGTCTTCGAGGTGTGTCCATGTTCAGTGTGGCTGATTGTCCCTTCATCACTCCTGTGTGCTGAGCACTGCTCACTCTACGAGCTTACCAAATTCAGGGATATATCTGCTGCACATGGAAAATAGTGAGTGCTGTACAGAGGGGCAAGACTGCTTGGGTGAGATCTCTGTTTGATCCCTCAGCTCTTATGAGGTGGGAGCTTTGGTTGCTTTGAAAGACTGGGCAATACTGCTGGGCCATTGTCAAGAGCTACTGCACACTGCAGGACCAGCTGTGCCAGTGTGAGGATTTTGGAACTGACTAGGGAAGGAAGAAACTTGGAACAGGAGACTAGAAAAATTTGGATGTGGACATTTTAATGTACTAAAATATGTTAAACTTTAGCAACTTAGCTGTTTGGCTTTTTTTAAAATCAAGTTTTAAAACTTGCTGCTAAAATGTTAAGCAATTGAAAAATAAAATTATCTAATAAATAACTATTAGTTTTTCCATATTAAGATGTAGCCATGCTCTATTGGACAGCCACTGCTTCCTGCTGTTTCCATGCCTGGCTACTGTGGAGTGGTGCATGTTGTGTTTTTTCACCATGGCTTTCCTTACCTTCTCTTAGGTGGTGTTTTTTTGAATTTTTTTGTTGTTGTTGTTGTTTGTTTGTTTGGTGGGGTTTTTTTCTTTTTCTTTTTTTTTTTTTTTTGAAANTTTTTTTTTTTTTTTTTGAGAGTCTGCTGACCTGTTTGTACTTCCATTTGAGTTTTGTGTGTCCTGTGGTTACTGACTTCCAGCCTAAGTCATGGGGTGGGTAGGCTAGCATGAGTAACACTACTGAGTAGGTTTTACTTCATATTTTCAATGATGAGCTGGTTTCACACTTTTTAGAAATGCAGTTTTTTGCTCCAGGTGTTGTGACCTATTTTTCATAAATGCTGTTTTTAAAGAAATGGATGGTTGTTTCTTTCCAATGGGAAAACGGAGAATTATGCTGAACAGTATGACAGATGCTGTGTTACTCTGTGATGCCATGCAAAAGGCACCCTCAGTGGTGCAGGGATCACATGTCCAGTTTGAATTGCTGCTCTGCCGTGGCCGCGGGGGTTTTGTGAGGGTTTCCTCACCGTGACAATTACTAGCATGAGTAGCTAAGCAGGTCATGCTGACCAGAGAGTGAGTTCTGCTGCGTGTCCCCGTCTCCTCTCTGTTCTGGTGCTTGCCATAGATCTTTAGAGCACTGGTTGGTTTGGTCATGACCAGAAAATCCCAGCCACTGTTTTTCATTCCTGCAGGAAAAGCAAATCCCTTGAAGTGCCAAAGAAAAGGTTTGACTTGCACCACGTGCTGACACAATTATTTTCTGCGATTGCCAAATCAAAGAGTATGAACTCACTGTCTGGAGTTGTCCGGATGCTGGGCTTGTGAGTTGAGTAGATGGAGACTGTGCTGCCTGGCAGGCTGCTGCCCAGTCTCTGGGGAGTAACTGGTGGAGCATCACCAGTTAAAGACAAGACAGGAATTTTCATTATAATTGTATGTGGTGGG
>WBMZ01006509.1:0-24403 GCA_013400975.1 Atrichornis clamosus
GCTTTGGGCCTTTGACTCTTGGAATCAAAGCCTCTGAGGCTTTGGGCCTTTGCTCGTGTTTGGGATTTTCAGAAAGGGCAGGGGAGAGAGGGAAAAGAGTTTTGTGGTGCCATCAGAAATCCTTTGACTTGCAGGTAGGATCTGTTCGTCCCAAGGGTGAGGGAAACAGGGAAGGGCTGGCCCAGCCCGGTTCCAAGTGGTGGATGGTGAGGGGAAACACTGGGAATGTTTGTGGGAAGGGAAGGCTGTGACAGCACCAGAGGAAATGGCCTTGAGTTGCAGCAGGGGAGGTTTAGATTGGATTTGAGGGAGATTTTTTTCAGTGTGAAGGTTGTAAAAGCCTTGGCCGTGCTGCCCAGGGCAGTGGTGGAGTCTCCATCACTGGGAGTGTCCATCAAACGTGTGGATGTGGCACTTGGGGACAGGGGTGAGTGGTGACCTCGGTGCTGGTGCTGGTTGGACTTGATGATCTCGGAGATCTTTTCCAGCCTTAGTGATTCCATGATTCTGTGGCTAAGTGGAAATGCTTTTTCCCTTGTCAGTGGGAGTCGGTCTTCGAAAACCTTCAAGCCAAAGAAGAACATTCCCGAGGGCTCCCACCAGTACGAGCTCCTCAAACACGCGGAGGCCACGCTGGGCAGTGGCAACCTCCGACAGGCCGTGATGCTGCCCGAGGGGGAGGACCTCAACGAGTGGATCGCAGTGAACAGTGAGTGCTCTGAGACGGGGGGAGCAGGAAAACCCCAAATCTCCGGGGTTTATCCTTAAACAAACCCCTGAATTCCCCAGGCCTGCTCTAGTTAGCTAGCTGAGGTGGGCTAAGAGTAACGGAAGCAGGGCCCACGTCAGAGGGGTGTTGTGCAAAAAGGAAGAGCCAAAGCGGCACCGCTGTGGTTTTGGGGTGGGTTTGTACGAGTTCAGACTCACGAAGGTGATTTGGTTTGTCAGTGGTTGTTTTTGGAAATGGAAAATTAGCACCATGGGCCGTAAAAGCTGTGGCACCAAATAATCCAGGGAGAAAGCGGAGCTTTATTTCCACCAAACTCCAGGTTTGTGGAGTTGCTTTTTTTTTTCTATTTTCAAACCTTATAAATTTAATTTACTTTTAGCAGCTGCTCCTCCTGGACTTAACCTTTGTTTCTTTGGAGGTTAGAGGAGGAAAAAAGTAGTTTTGAGCAAGGAATGCAGCAATTCAGGCCAGGAGTGCTCAGCCTAAGGAAGGTCTCTCCTGTATTATCAAATCAATTTTGAGGAGCCTGCAATCCAAATCTGCCATTCCCAAGGTATGGAATGCTGAGTGGAGCTTCACCCCATGCACATCAGGGCGGTAGCCAGGGGGTGAAAAATGGACAGAGCAGTTCAAATTCCTGAGTGCTTGAAATGTCTCAGAGTCAGGTGCCAGGTGACATTGTGTGGAAGGGGACGCTTGGTTTTGCCAAGGCTTTTGAGGGACATTGACCCCGTGGCAGGAATCCTTGGAGCGAGCTGGTGCTCCGGCCTTGCTGCGTTCACTCTCAGTCAGCCTGAGGCGTTTCCTTTGCAGCCGTGGATTTCTTCAACCAGATCAACATGTTGTACGGAACCATCACGGAATTCTGCACGGAGAGCAGCTGCCCTGTCATGTCTGCAGGGCCCAGGTGAGGACTGTGCTCTGGGCTGTGGCCACACTTCCTGCCTGAGGGAGCAGGGGGTGGGTGTGTGGGTCACTCGAGTGTGGGGAGAGAGAAGCTGAAACCAGGGTGGCACGGGTCCAGATGGGATCAAGGTGCTGCATTTTGCTCCTCTGCTGTCATTTATGGTCACACCATCTGGGCATCTCTTTTCCCTTTCCATCAGGTCCCTGTGTTTTGGTTGTTGGAAAAGCTTTTCTTTAAAGGAACTGAGAGATCCGAGTCAACTGGGAGGGACTGGTGTTGCTCTCAAAGTCCTAGCGAATCATGGAATGCTTTGGGTTGGAAGGGACCTTAGAGCCCATCCAATCCCACCCCTTCCATAGGCAGGGACACCTTCCACTATCCCAGGTTGCTCCAAGTCCTGTCCAACCTGGCCTTGGACACTTCCAGGGATGTGGTTTTCAGGAGGGACATTTAGCTGGCTGATGTGGTAGAACTGCTCTGCAGAAGGTCAGGGCATTGGGGAAGGTGGAAAGAAGAGAGTGAAGCACATCTGGGGGCACCTCACTGATTTTAGGTGTGAATTCCTGCAGGTGTTGCCACTGGACTCGTGTATTTTGCCAAGGCAGCTGGGAGTCTGTCTCTTAGGTTGCCAAGGCTCTCAGTTTGCAAGCCCAGCACGCCATGGCCTCTGGGCAGCACTTGTGGCACATCCTGCCCCACTTTCCCCCCCAGCAGGATCTGCATTGCCAGTTCCTGTTTCTATTTTTGGGGCCATTTCCTGCGACAACTTCCTGTTTGGATGGCACCACTTGCTTTCGCTTGTCGGGCAAGAGGCGACAGTCAAAACATGGAGGCTTTTCCTGCTTTTCAGGGATTTTGTAAAAGATCTCACAGAAAACTGGTTGTGTTGTTGTGATAGAGTGATAGAGTCAATGTCTGCCGTGGTCTGGAGGAGCCGTGGGATCCATGTGTTGATTGGATCTGGAGGTTGCAAAAGCCTTTGACAAATGTCCAGCCCTGGAGATGGACTATTGGAGAAGTGTTGTGTGAGTGCCAAATTCCTGAAGGGTGGCTGAAAGCCGGGGAGAATTAATCCAGGGAGTTGGTGATGGCCCTGATGCTGCTTCTTTGGCCTGTTTTTGGCTCGTTTTAAGGAAATGATGAAGTCAGAGGAGGCTGCCACAGAATTGAGGCTCATTTTTGACATCCTGCTGAGGGGCAGCAGAGGGACAGCTCTGATCTCTGCTCTCTGGGAGCAGTGACAGGACTTGAGGGAATGACTGGAGCTGTGCCAGCGGGATTTAGGTTGGATATCAGGGAGAGGTTCGTCCCCCAGAGGGTGGTGGGCANCCCCCAGAGGGTGCACTGACCAGGCTCCCCAGGGAATGGTCATGGCCCCAAGGCTGCCAGAGCTCAGGAGCCTTTGGACAACGCTCCCAGACACAGGGTGTGATTGCTGGGGTGTCTGTGAAGGGCTGGGAGTAGGATTGATGATCCCAGTGGATCAGCATAATCCATGATTCTGTGATTTTGAGGGCGAAACCCCAAGGGCGGCGGCTGGGTCAGCACTGACTCTTGGGTTGGGCTTGGGAAGCTCAAACAGGCCAAGCGCTGCTCTCCTCACTCCTGAGGGGTACAGGTGCTGCTCCTGAGATCGGGAGGAACCACAGGGCCTGAAAATGCTGGTTTTCCTGTGGGAGCCAAGGCTGACCCCCGTCCCGCAGGTACGAGTACCACTGGGCAGACGGCACCAACATCAAGAAGCCGATCAAGTGCTCGGCGCCCAAGTACATCGATTACCTGATGACGTGGGTGCAGGACCAGCTGGATGACGAGACGCTCTTCCCTTCCAAGATCGGTACGTGCAGCTGCCCGACCCGGGATGGCCCCTTCTGCCTGACCCACAGCCTAATCCATGCATGTGGGTGCATTCCAGGCGTCCCCTTTCCCAAGAACTTCATGTCGGTGGCCAAGACGATCCTGAAGCGGCTGTTCCGCGTCTACGCCCACATCTACCACCAGCACTTCGACTCGGTGATGCGGCTGCAGGAGGAGGCCCATCTCAACACCTCCTTCAAGCACTTTATCTTCTTCGTGCAGGTGAGCTGGGAACCTGGGGCTCTGCCTCCAGGGTTTCACATCCCCTGTTGGCTTTTGAACTCCGTTGGATTTTCAGCACCCCGTCGCAGATCCGCAGCTGTGGCGTGTGCTGGGAGATAACGCCCAGCTCCCTCTCTGTACCCCACTGAGGCTTTGTGGTGTTGGCTTTTTGTGGGTTTTTCCAGGAAGTGTGGCTGAGTTGGCTGTAAATGCTTGAGTTTCCTTCTTAGGTTTTAATTATCAGTCTGCAGCCAACAAAACCAGAATCAGAGGAGAATTTCGAGGGTTTGTAGCTTAAGAATCAACTTGGAAGGAGCAGCACCAGCACCTTTTTTTTTTCCTTTCGAGCCTGTTCCGTGACTTCTGCACAGCAGTGTGGCAGAAAAGTTTTGTTGCCCTGAAATGCTTGGATTTCTCCACAAGAAACAGGAGCAGCGTTGTCCCGTGGCTGTCCCAGGAGCTGGCCCACGGTGCCTCCCCAGCAGGTGCAGGGGGACCAGACACCTTTTCCATCAGCTCCTTGAGAGGGTCCTTGAATTTCTGTGTCTCCTTTTTCCCTGCCAGGAATTCAACCTGATCGACAGGCGGGAGCTGGCTCCCCTGCAGGAACTGATTGAGAAGCTGGGCTCCAAGGACAGATAAAACATTCCCAGGAGGACCCTTCTGGCCGCTCCTTTTCCGCTTCTTCAGCCACCTCTGCGCTTCGTTCCAGCAACGCCGGACGGCACCGAGTGGCCTCACTCGTGCTGTGCAGTCCCCACTGGGCTTTCCTTGCTCGAGTCTGGCAACAACCGTGGTCTGGGTGAAGGTGGAGCAGGTTTTGTTCTGTACAGGGCGACATTCCAAGTGCTGCACAGCTGCTTTCTGCTCCCAGAGTTCCCCGCTGGACTCTACGGCCTGTGAGCCGCCTGACCGGGGCGAAGCCCAGAGAGGCTCAGCTTATTTTTGGAAGTGCTTTTTTTGGATAAAAGAGGTGCACTTTGGCCCAGAGCCTTAAGCTCCCCTTGGCAGCAGAGCCTTAACCTCCCCTTGGTGGGGGAGGGAGGAGGAGAAGTGCCTGGCCTGAGGGGGGACTGTCCCTGTCCCTGCGTGGGAAGAGCAGCTCTGGGATGTCCCACGGGAGGGGGGCAAGGGAGGGACCCTCCTGTGGCAAGGCAATAATAAAGTTTCTTCCTGCTCTTCTCTCAGAGGAAGAGGGGCATCTCCTCCTCTTCTTCCCGCCTCCCACAGGTCCCTGATTGAAAACACAACACTGGATGGAGTTCATATCCAGGGAGGCAGCCCTGGGCACCTCCTGGAGCACTTTATTGGCGGGAGCAGCATCAGGGCTTGGGGGCAGAGGTGAAGATGCGCAGCCCGTGCATGTGCTTGATCTCCTCGCTCAGGGCCTGCAAGACAAGCACAGCTCTCAGGGGCAGCTCCGAGTCAGGGCAGGGGGCTGGGCAGGAGCTGCACCCTCAGTCCCAGGGGTTTGGAGGTGTCAAATCACTGGGATCAGAAAAATGTTGCTGTTGTGCAGAGTCACACGCGGAATTCCCGGTGCTGTCACACACCTGGTTCTGTGTGTGCACACCCCAAACCCCGCAGGGCTGTTGTAGGGCTCTGAAGCCCTAAAGACACCAAAGAGCCCTGCACAGTTGGGGTCCCTGCACAACACCCCACTGACCCCCAGAGGGTGCTGGGCACTGAACCCGCTCCCCACGGAATAGTCACGGCCCCAAGGCTGCCAGAGCTCCAGGAGCCTTTGGACAACGTTCCCAGGCACAGGGTGGGATTTTGGGGTGACCAGGGCAGGGCCAGAATTGGACTGGATGATCTTTGTAGTTCCCTTCCAGCTCAGCAGATCCCGTGATTCTGATTCTGTTATCAGGAAGGATGGGCTGTGCCAGAGCCCCTCGGAGCTGGGCACCCGAGGGGGTGTCTGTGCACTCCCAGTGCCCCACAATTAAGTGCTGCACACTCATCACCCTAATTATGAAGGGCTACACTGTTTCCTCAAAAACCAGGGAAAAAGGGAAAGGCTCTGCTCCACTTCATTTTGCGGGAAAGTGCTTCAGTCCAAGACACCGTGGCCGGCACTTCATCCTCTCACTGTACCTGTGACACACTTTTAACTGGGCCCTGTCTGTGCTCACACTCCCCACCCCCCCAGAGCTCCAAGTGCTGAGCTCACGCAGCTCCAGAATTTATTGGGAAGGGCTGGATATGCTGCTTTGTATGGGGAAGGGAGGGCAAAAAACAGGATTACTGGGAAAAAAAGTGTACAGTGTAAGGACTAAGGTGTCAATACACTGATATATTGACTGGTGGCTCTGATGTCACCACAGTGGGTCAGACTCAGACAAACATCATCCCCTTGGAGGATCTGGGACTTCCGATTCCTACAGAAAAGGTACAACTTCCTTCCCCTGGGGTTAAATTCCCAGGTGTATGGTGGAAAGAAGGAGCAGAGTGTGTTCCCTCTGAAACCTTGACTGCCCTAGAGCAAGTAAAGATGAGGGGGAGAAGAGTTTTTTGAAGAAAACACATTTCAGATCCTCTGTTATTGCTCATTCCCTGTGTGACGGAACACGGAAAGGAGCAGCTTGGGAATGCACCCCCGGGCACGAAGAAGCTCTAAACCCACTAATCCTTGAAGCCAATGTCCATCCAACTTTGAGGCTGATACATCCCACAGCCCCACTCCGCAGGGATGGGATTTGCCGTCCGTGCTCTGTCCACGCACACAGTGAGGACCGGAGGGTCCCACCCACCCCACTGGGTTTAAAGCTCCGCGGGCCCAGCTGTGAGTGCTGCTCCCAGTCCCTCACGCCTGTCCTGTGCCCCGGGGCAGCCCCCAGCCCCCTCACCTGGTTGACCATCTGGTGCTGCTGCACCGTCCGCTTCTCCCGGAACTCCTCCGACTCGATGTGAATTTCGTACATGGCCCCGCAGCCTCCTGAGAACGAAAAATTGGCAGCAAATGCTCGAACAAAGGCGAGGGACCTCTGTGCCCCCCACACTCCTGATCTTTTGGGGGTCCCCACAGCAGGGGGTGACTGGGGACTGACTCGACTCCTCCCTCGCAGAGCGCAGGGAAGGTTTAGGACAATAAAGAGCTTTTCCCGTACCTGAAATATCCACGACCTTGATGGCCGATGCGCGGGGGAACTTCTCCCGCAGCACCCGGGCCAGGCGCGACTCCCCGTCCGTCTGAGAGGTGAAGCTGCGCCAGGAGCTGCAGCGCAGCAAGAGCTGGGGGGCAAAACACCCCTGAGAAACTCGGGGGGCGGGGGACCCCAAACACACACAGGGGTGGGGGGGTCTGCCTTTACCTGCAGGGGGAACAGCAGGAAGGGGAGGGAGGGCTGCCGGCACTGGGGGCGGGGGCACTATGAGCTGGGGAAAACCAGGGGATGGGGGAACAGCGGGAAGGAGGGATGGAAACGGGAGCTTCATTCATCGGTACGGTGCGGGAGGGAGGAGGATTTGGAAGGGGGAGAACCCGGGGGACGGGGAAGGTGTTCGGGGAAAGGGCGATGGAAACGGGGGCTGCCTTTCCCCGGAACCGGAGCCACCAGGAGCCGACATCGGGGCGAGGGGAAGGCGAGCCACCTTCCCCGACACCGGCACAGGAGCTACCGAGAACGGACACGGGGGAGAGGCGGGGATGGGGCGCCTTTCCCCACAGCGGGGTTCCGGGGAGGGGTCACCTACCGCGAGGGGCCGGCGGGCACCTCCCCCGGGCCCAGGGACACCCACCGGGAGGAGGAGCGGGCCGCGCTTACCGACACCGGAGGAACACAGGGGGAGACGTGCCGGGAGTGGGGCAGGGACAGAGGGACAGGGACACGGAGAAAGGGACACGAAGAGAGGGACAACGACACGGGGACTGCCGGACACTCACCGGGGCCCGGCCCAGCCCCGCCGCCGCCATCCCGGCGCGCGCCCCGGGGTCACCCGCGGCTCAGCCAATCAGCACGCGCCGATCGCAGCAGGGGGCGGGGCCAGAGCTGCGCTGCTGAGCGCCCCCTGGCGGCTCGGAGGACCATGGCGGGGTCCCGACGCCCCTTCCGCGGGGCCCTCTCCTGACCCCCCCAAAAGGGCCCCATCCTGCCCCCCCACCCGCCCCACCCCCCCCCACCGCGCCCCCCCCCCCCCCACACCGGCCCCTCCTCCCCCCCNCATCCTGCCCCCAAACGGGCCCATCCTGCCCCAAATGGGCCCATCCTGCCCCCAAAAGGGCCCATCCTGCCCCCAAAAGGGCCCCATCCTGCCCATAAAGAAGGCCCCATCCTGACCACCCCCCTGTAAATGGGGCCCCATTCTGCGCCCCTCCCCATTCCCATATCCAGGATCCCATCCTGCACCCCACTCCCACCCTCCAAAAGGATCCCACCTGACCCCTCCATCCCACAGATGGAATCCCATCCTGATCCGCCCCTGCCAAAAGGACTCCATGCTGCTCCCCTCCCCTTTCCAATGCCCAGGGCTCCATCCTGTCCCCCCATCCCAAAGACCCCCATCCTGGCCCCACTCTGACCCCCAACCCCTATCCCAAGCCCCATCCTGTCCCCTCTCCACAGACAGAGCCCCATCCTGCCCCCTGCGAAGAAAGGACCCCATCCTGCCCCCCCATTCCCCTTCACAGGGTCCCATCCTGTCCCCCCACCCTTATCCAGAGCCCTGTGCTCCCCTCCCCAATTCCCATTAAAAAGGCTCCATCCTGCCCTTCTATCCCAACCTCCCTCCCCAAATCCCGCTCCCCCAACTGGGCCCAACCCTGTCCCCCATTCCCACATCCAGAGCTCCATCCCGCCCCTCTCCCCCCCATTCCAGCCCCATTCCAGCCGGAAACAGCTGGAATTCCAGCAGAAAAGCCATGGAAGCCGCATGTTGAGTGCAAAAAATAAATATAAAATTTATTAAAACACCCACAATATTTTAAAGATATCAGGAATAATACAGCCCACGGCCCCGCGGCCGCGCCAACTCAGAATAAAATACAAATTAAAAAAAAAAAAAGAAAAACACAACAACAGAACAAAAAAAAAAAACCAACAAAACCAAAACCAGGAGGGAGGGGGAGGATCCAAACTTGCAATTTTTAGGCATCCTAAAAAATAAATTTACCGAAACATTGGGGGAAAGAGGAAAAGAAAAGAGGGTTAAAGGGGAAAAACAACACAAAGAGGGGGAAAAGAAAAAGGGAAAATTATACAAAATAAAATTATCAGCATAAATTTACTGTCCTAGAAGTATCTACAGTTTAATACACATTAATCCTATTGCCTTGAGACATGGGAAAAAAATCTACCGGTCCTCGATCCGCCCCGGAAAAAAACTTCATTTCAAGTAACCACAGTCCCGAGCCGACCAAGAAATCTTCAAGTGTGAATTTTTCGGAGCCGCCGGGACACCCCTGCGGTGTCTCCCCCCTCCACCTGCCGCCGTCCCACCTCCCCTCCTCGATTATCCCAAAAAAAGCTCAACAAAAACGCCAAAATACCCCCCGCCTCCGACCGAATTCCCGAATCCGAGAAGAAACGGCGCTTGGGTTTTAATTTGGAATTACCACCTCTTTTTCCTTCGCGCCGCGGTGCAAAAAAAAAAAAAAATTAAAAAAAAAAAAATCCCACCGGCCAAAAAAAATCCTCGCTCCCGGAACCAAAATGAGGCTGAAATTCCGGCGGTTTGTAATCCCTGAAGGATGCGGAGAAATGAGGAAAAACCCGGGCGGAAAGGGAAACAGAGAAGGGCAAAAACAAAGAGGGGAAAAATTAAGGAAGAAACACCGCTGCGAAAGGATCCCTGATTTCGGAAAAGCTTCACCCCGGATTCGCTCGCGGGGGCTGGGGGGGGGCTGAGGTATTTGCCTTAGGGGGGGCGCGGGGGGGCTGCTGCCCAAAAGGGGAGGAAGTAGCACCAATAAACCCCAAAAAAATGGAAAAAAAAAAAGGGGAAAAAGGGGAAAAGAAAGAGCCGGGCAGAAGCGGGGATGGGCGGGGAGACAGCGGCGAGGCGGGGAGGGGATGAGCGCGAGGAGCTGCGGGAGCGCGGGGCTGAGCCCGGGGCGTGGGGGCCGGACACGGGAGAGACACGGGCTGGACGCGGTGCTGGCCACGGGGCCGGCCACGGGGATGGACGCGGAGATGAACACGAGGCTGGCGCGATCCTGAGCACCAGGAGCACGGGGCTGGCGCGGGGTTGGACATGGAGTTGGACTCGGTGAGCACCGGGAGCGCGGGGCTGGGCACCAGAGGCTGGTGTGGTGCTGAGCGCGGTGCTGAGCGTGGGGCTGGTGGTGCGGGGAACGCTGCCAGGATCGGGCCCGGCCGGGTGGTGCTGGGGGTCTGCGCTGTGGGGTGGGGGGTGCTGAGCACCAGCACCGTGCTTTGGCACTGCGGTTAAGCACCGTGCCCAAGGGCCATTGCGGTGCCAAGGGGTGTCGTGGGGGTGCCGTGGGGGTGCCCAGTGCCCGAGCAGCCCAGCCGTGCCAGGAACCGCGCCCAAGCACCGTGTCCATGCTCCGTGTCCAAGCACCATGTCCGTGCAAGGTGGGCAAGCACCGTGTCCACGCTCCGTGTCTCAGCACCCTCTCCGTGCCCACGCAGCTGGTCAAGCACGAGGCGCGGCTGAGCCAGCGCCGCGGCCGTGCATCCGGTCTGAGCACGGCACCCGCACACGGGACCCACGCACGGGACCCACGCACGGGACCCACGCACCATGAGTGGGCACCGTGTGTGCACAACAGTCCTGAGCACCAGGCGGAGCCCCCTGCCCGGCCACTGTGCCCAGCACTGCGTTCACACGCCCAGGCTCAGCACCGTGGCCAAGCGCCGTGTCCACACACCCTGGCTCAGCACCACGTCCTCACACCGTGACGAAGCACCATGTTCACACATCATGGCCAAGCACCGTGTGCATGCACCGTGTCTGAGCACCACCACTGAGCACCGTGCCCACACACCATGTCCATGACACGTGGTCAACACATCATGGCCGAGCACCATGTCCATGACGTGGTCAAGCACCACTGTTGAGCACCGTGCCCAACCAGAACGGCCACAACACATGGTCAAGCACCGTGCCTGAGCACCGAGTCCATGCACCAAGTCCAAGCACCAAGCAGAGCACCCATGTCCACACACCAGGTCCAAGCACCATGTCCACAGTGCATGGCTGAGCACCGTGCCCGAGCACCATGTCCATGCACCATGTCCGAGCACCATGTCTGGAGCACTGTGGTCAAGCACCACATCCACACCCCCTGGCCGGACACTGTGTCCACACATCATGTCTGAGCAAGTCCAAGCACCATGTCCACGGTGCATGGCTGAGCACCGTGCCCAAGCACCATGTCCAAGCACCATGGTCAAGCACCATGTCCACACACCCTGGCCGAGCACCGTGTCCACACATCATGTGTGAGCACCGCGGCCGAGCACCATGTCCATCCAACCACGTCCATGACACGTGCCCAAGCACCGAGTCCATGCACCAAGTCCCAGCACCAAACCGAGCACCATGTCCATGCACCATGTCCGAGCACCGTGGTCAAGCACCAGTCCACACACCATGTCCAAGCACCACAGCAGAGCACCGTGCCTGAGCACCATGTCCATGCACCAAGTCCAAGCACCAAACAGAGCACCATGTCCACGCACCACGTCCGAGCACCGTGCCCGAGCACCATGTCCATGATGCGTGTCCAAGCACCCTGTCCAAGCATCGCGGTCAAGCACCACGTCTGAGCACCATGTTCACACACCATGTCTGAGCACCGTGTCCACACACCACATCCGAGCACCACATCCACAATGTGTGACCAAGCACTGGGACTGAGCACCGTGTCTGAGCACCACACCCATGATGTGTGACCAAGCACTGCGACCGAGCACCGTGTCCACGCACCACGTCCACGACGTGTGACCGAGCACCAAGTCCGAGCACCACACCCACAATGTGTGACTGAGCACCACATCCAAGCACCACATCTCTGATGTGTGGCCGAGCACCGTGCCTGAGCACCACGTCCGAGCGCCACATTCACGATGTGTGACCAAGCACCACGTCCGAGCACCACATCCATGATGTGGAACGGAGCACCACGTCTGAGCATTACATCCACGATGTGTGGCCGAGCACCACATCCGAGCACTATGACCACGCACTGCCTCTGAGCGCCACGTCCGAGCACCCTGTCCAAGGACCACGGCCGAGCACCAAGATCACACACCTGGCCGAGCCCTGCGCCCGGACGCCACATCTGAGCACCTCATCCCAGCACCACACCCGCGCCCAGATCCGCAGGGAACGGCTCCACCACGACGCCGGTCGGCGGGACACCTCGGACACAGCACCTATTTCAGTTTGCATAAACCCAACCGGCTCCCGGCACGCCTCGAGCTGTCGCTCCGGAAAAGTAAACTTCCTTCTCAACGACAATGCTTAATTTTTTTTTATCTTGGTTCCTTAGTTTCGTATATACATTAGTAGCACCTCAGCGAGATGGAATCAGGCAGAAGCGTGATACAGTTTGTTAAAACACCATAGCACCGTTTGTATTACAAGATTTCATTTAATAAAAATATGCCTTATAGAGCCCACAAAGCGTACTCCAGTATTAAAAGGAAAAATCAGCAATTGAGGCACCTCAGGGATTCTGGTTTCCTTCTCCTTCCCATGCCTCATCCCAAGACCATTGAGACGGGGGGACCCGAATTGCATCCCCCGTTTCCTGCCCGAGGCCAAGCATCGCGGCCAGAAAAACCAAAGTGGGATGAAGGAGCCGGTCGGGACTCCCCGCGCCGACCCCTCCCTGGGGTTTCTACCGCGGGTGTTGTTCTAGCACCATTGTGGCCACAACCTGTTGCAAAATCAGGTCCCAACATCCCACTCCGAAGCGATTAAAAACAACCCTCCCCCCGAGCTCCGTGACCCCCGTGGCTTCGGTGCGGGCAGGACGAGCGCGGCCGCCGGGACGGGTAAAGGAAAAGATTTTGCTTGGAAACAGCCTCTCAGCAGCAAGGGGTAAAGAGCTGTGCATAGATTTCGAGTTTGTGTAGAAGTCTGAAGCGTGCGAATTTGTAATGACTGAAAGTTGAGGTAGGTTAGACGTTATGTAGTGTAAAAACGTGAGACTGCAGCAGTTCTCGCTCCCCGACCCACGGCGCCGGCAGCTCCCCGCTCTCCTGGGTTGAACCCACCAGAGCCAACGCCGCGCCGGACTGACCCCCTCCCTGCACCGAAAAACCTCCGAGGAAGCAGGACTTAGACAGGTTACACGGACCATCGCCTTCTCCGAACGCTCCTTCTCCTCCTGACGCTCGCCCCGCCAGGCGAAGCTCCAAGGCACCCCCGTCACGCCAGCCAGAGACCCCGGGCAATGCCAACGGGGCCGGCACCCGAATCCGGCCCCAGATCAGCCGGGTCCCCTCTCCGCCCTCCGAACCACATCAACACGGCGGGTCCCCGCGCTGGAACCGGCATCGCCCGTGGGCATCCCTAAAATCTGACTTGCCGTCGACTCTTACAATCCTGATATGCTATTGGGTATTTATAAGAAAAGCGGGAATAGCTCGTTGAGTTTCCTTGTCAAATATACGCGACTTTACAGATTACGGTTAAAAAACAAACAAAAAAAAATTAATTAATGATGAAGGACGGACAAAGCATGTTAAATATTCTGCCAGTATTTACAGTTCTCCCACGATAATCTTGTTTAAAACATACTGCTTCAAGTTGGGGGGTGGGGGGAGAGGAAAGAGGGGAGTTGTTTGCTTTTTAAGTTTCGCTTTCATTTTTAAATCTAGGTGAAAGTGCTTTTAAAAAAATTCTTTCCCTATTTACAGGATTAAAATCAGACCACGTAAATGTTCAGGCTGTTTTACCGAGATCCTGCTGATCCGTGCCCGTGCGTGAGGAAGGAGGGTGACAGTAAACACGAGGTGATCCTGCACGGTGACGGCGTCGGCGCTGCCTCACTGGCTCTCCAAAAGGCACCTCAAAGTGCAAAAGCAACGACCCCGGGGACGTCGGCCCCCGGATCCGGCCACGCCACGCTCCTGCTGAGCCGCAGGGCAGCTCGGCCGCCCGCCGTCCGTCCCGGCGCGGCTCCGGCGTCGGGCGGGGAGTCTCAACTGAGAGTGTTCGAAAAGCACCACGCGGTTGTTGTCGCTGGGTTATTGGTTGGGTTGGGTTTTTTGTTTTTTGTTTTTTTTTGCGGGAAGAACGGTGATCCGTAGGAAGGAGGGATGGCACCCGGGGAGAGAAAGAGCACCGAGCCACGGCGGCGCTGGCCGCGGCTCGCCGGCACCGGCAGGGAAGGCGGACTGGCAGGGTTTTGGCCAGCCAAGTCTTGGGATTTGCTCTTCCCAGAGCCGATTGCACGGAGAAAGTCCCCCGGAGACGGAAAGCACCAGACTTTAGCAACAGTGATGTACAGAGAGCAACACTCGCTATTCACAGTTTGGGGTTGGTTTGTGTTTTTTTCCTGTTTTTTGTATTTTTTTTTTTTTCTGTTTTTTGTCCTGTCAGCTCCATTGGAGATGCCGCTGCCGCCGCTCGCCCTGGGGCCGTCAGCAAAGGAGCCCCAAGTCCGAACCCGAGCGCGGCCCCCCGGCAGCGGCATTCCCAGCCCAGATGTGTCCTGAGGTCTCCGGCGCCAGGAAAGACACCGGCTTGCTCCATTGCGGCGGAACCGATCCCGCCAGAGGTGAGGAGCCGAGCGAAGACGCGCCGTCCTGGGACACCTCGCTTGCTCGCGGGCTCCCATCGCTGTAAGAAAGGACTCCTCAAGCTGCAAAATTGGTATTTTTAGGTCCTTGGAATAAAAATAATTGGATGTTCAGCATGTCCGGCTGACGGTAAAGCACACGATCCTGCCAACCCCCATGCGTCGGAGCTGGAGAGAATCACCTCTTGCCTTTAAGCTGGTTTGGTGTTCAGGTTGGTTTGGATTTGTGTTTAGGGTGGTTTTTCCATGTTGGCTTCTCTTTTGAAGATCAGCTTCGTCATTGTCATCGGAGTAAAAAATAAAATAAAATAAAATCCAACAAATAGGCCATTTTAAGTGGAATTAAAAACCTCTCCTTGCGAAAGGACGCTAGGAAATTCATCTGAGGCTAGATTAAAAAACATGGAGATATAAATATGAGATTACCTAAAATCATCAAACAGCATCATTCCTCTTGGGTTTTTTTAACCGAGTTTTGCTTGGTTTGCCAACTCCTCGCCGGGCGCAGCTCTCTGACGGCGTGAGCCCGCACTGGCTCCACTGTTTCTGAGCGTGCGTGTTGGGTTCGCTTCCTATGGGTTGGATTTTTTTTGTGGTTGTTGTGTTTCACTTCGGTTTTGTCTATTTACTTTTGTTTTCTTCTCCCCACGCCCGGGGAGAAAGCACCACGAAGCAACACCGGGCTCCGGCGCTGCCGAGGGTTGAGGTAAGATGGGGCCACAGCGGTTGCCTCCGTCTCAGATCCAGCGGCTGTAGGGGCCCGTCACCTTGGTGTAGGCGTAGGAGGACACAGTGATGGCAGAGTTGGTGGGGATGGCCACCGCCTGCCGCGTGGGGACCGAGTCCCTCCTCTCCTTGCTGGGCGCCTCGGTCACCAACGCGCCGCCCCACTTGCGCTTCTTGGCGAAGGCTTTGGCGTCCGGCGGCAGACCCAGACGTGCCGCCTCCTCCTGCCGGGCTCGAGCCCGCTCCGCCAGCTGCTTCATCTTGGCCTCCCACAGCGCCAGGCCGTGGTTGGGCTGGTTCAAGTTCTTGTGTTGGTAAAAGACGAGGGAGATGCGGGTGGGGTGGCAGCGGTTGGGTTTCTTCAGCGGGGTGGTGGCGTGGAGCTCACGGCGGGCGCACTCGATGAGGATGGAGCCGTGGGCAGGCGCCACGGCCACCCCTCCGATGTTTTCATCCAGGAAGTTGTGCTCGCTGTCCGACCACTCCTCTTCCTCTTCCTCCTCCTCATCCTCTTCCTCCTCCTCCTCCTCCTTCACCGCCTTCTCCGGCACATCCTCCTCCAGGCTAAAGGGGTCCCATGGCTTCTCCCGGCGAGGCCCTGCCACTCCCTTCTCGCCCACCGCCGCCTCCCACGGCTTCTCCGGCAGCCCTGGGCTGGGCGCCGGCGTCCCCCGCTCCTCCACCTTCACTGAGCCCCACGGCTCCTCGGGGAAGCTGGGCAGCCCTGGCAGAGCCGAGCTGAACCCCAGCGACCCCAGCAGGCTCGGGGTGCCCGTGCTGGCCAGCGCCGTCTCCCCCAGCTTGCAGGGGCTCCACGGTTTCGGCAGCAAGCCCGAGCCATGCACCGCCGCCGCTGCTGGCTCTCCCACCAGGACGTTGGACCACTGCTTCTCCGGCGGCGGCAGGCGCACGGCAGCATCGAAGGCGCTCAGCTTCTCCCGCCCACCCGAGCCCGGTGCCAGTGCGCTCCACGAGCCCTCGGCCGTGTTAGTCCGCTCGGGGGAAGCCGTGCCCCGGGATGCCTTGAAGGGGCTCCACCGCTGCTCAGGAGCCCCGCCGTGCGCTGGGATGGCTGGCAGCGTTAAGCCAGCGCTGGGCATGGCTGCTGCGCTGGGAAGGGGCTCGATGGCGGGCGGAGGGTCCGGAGGCTCCTGCTTGATGGGCCGGCTGCTGAAACAGTTCTGTGCAAATGACGGTGCCTCCTCCGAGCCCGAGCTAGTCCTGTGCGCCCCGGCCGCCGCCGCCGCTTTCTGCTGGCTGGCGTAGCGGTTGGCTCGCTCGTAGGTGCGCTGGTGATGGTTTTTGCTCCGCACGCTGTGCGGGATGGGCTCGGGGAAACTGGTGTTCCCGTAGGTGTGGTTGAGGTTCTCCTGCAGTGCCGAGACGTCGGGCTTCTTCTCGTAGCCGTTGCTCACCCAGCTGCTCCCACCCCTCTCGGGCGTCCCGTAATTGAGAAACTGCGAGGGGAACATGTGGTTGCTGGAAAAGCCGTAATACCCGAAGGAGGGAAGCGCGAACTTGGAGTGAAACCCGTTCACGGAAGGCAGATTGGGCTGTGCATAGTAGGAATGGTAAGAGTAAACACTGTTCATGCTGTACGGGTCGGAGGGCCGGCAGCTGCCCAGCACCGAGTAGCTCTCCACCACCGCGTTGCCGTTGTACTTGAAGGCGTTGTAATGGCTCTGGGGCTCCACCTTGATGGAAGGTTTCAGCGGCTGCGGGGGCATCCCGCCTTTCAACGCCATACCTGCGGGACAGCACACACAGCCCCTGTGACCTGCCAGCCAAGGAAGCAACCAGAGGGGAGCCAGGACCTCAAAACACTCGGCCAGACTCAGAAATCCCACGGTGATGGGTTTGCCGGCTAAGTGCAGAGGTTGGCATCACTCAGCATCGCCCGGTGCTCTGGTACCGATCCACACCTATGTGAAAACCCAGGTGCCACAGAAATGCCATCCAGCACCACAACACACCAGCCCAAGAAAGCTCCCAACCACATCCCCATCCCCTCACGCGCTTTCCGGACAGCTCGGGGCAGCAGGACCTCACCTCTGCCCCTGTTACCTGCGTTTGCCTGGAGTGTGGGGAGCTCGAGTGCTTCCTGCTTGATCTTCTCTGGCGTCATCAGCTTCTCTTTCTGCAGCTTCTTCTTCTCTGCAGCGGCTTTCCTCGCTTCCAGCTGCCGCTGCCGGCAGGACTTGGCGGGCTCGGGCAGCTTGCGGACCTCGCGGGGGAAGGACGTGAGCACCTGAATGGCCCCGCTGCCCACCTTGGCGTTTTGGTTCTCCTCGCTGCCAAACTCATCCGTGCTGGACATCTTGTAGAGGGGGAGGACGTGCAGCTGCTCATCTTCGGGAATTTTCCCCACAACACGATTGTCTTCCTTGGTCAGCGTGCAGACCTGGGCAGAGAAGGTGCTGTCAGTGGGATGCCGATGGATGCGGCCTGTGCTGAATGAGCCAAACCTCCCCCTTATTCCCTGCACTGATGTGAAGCCACACCAGCCTGGCATCCCCCCAGCCTGCTTCAGTCCCTGGCCAGCATTCAGAAATCTCCTGTGGGGTTTGGATTGGACAAAAGCAGATGCTGTTCCTCATTAAGCACCATGATCGAGTCTGGCTGGGAGGGCTCCAGCACCCACAGACCTGAGTGGCTCGTCTGAGGTGTGCCCACCCGGAGCTCTGTGGGCAGGACAACAGGGGATGGAGGGCCTCAAGAAGGAGCATCCCAAATTAGGGGGGAGCACCCCAAAAAGCCCCGCCAGGTGCCTGCTTACCACGGTGCAGCCATTGTAGAGGTTATGCTGGTCCTTGTGAGCGTGAGCGCAGAAGTCCATGCACGCTGTCACCCCTGAGAACGGCCTCCCCTCCTTCAAGCCCAGCCGGCAGTCGATCGCTACATCCTCGTTGGTGACCTGTGGAAGGACGAGAGGGTTCTGGTTATCCATAACCTCCCAAACACCACCACCCCACACCCATTCTGGCTGCCCGGCTGCTGTTGGCGAGGGGATGGATGGAGTGGCCAGTACCTGGTTTTGGTAGGCTTGCGGCGCCAGCCTCTTGTAAAGTGGAGCAACCTCGGTGGCCAAGTCCTGAAAGCTTCTCCGGAGCAGCTCTTCCTGTGTGAGGGAAAAGAGGATATCACCCAGTGGTTTTGGCAGCAGGGACAGAACTGGGGACAGAGCCCACAGACACCACAGGGCACCCAACCCCTCCCACAATATGCACCATGGTGCAAAGCAAGTGGCTTGAATTCCTGGTGAGGATTTAGCCGTTCAACCTCCAGCCTCAGCATCTGCTGCATTTTTGCTCACTCAACCCAAGAGCCCTCTAGCTCTTCCCTGGGATTTCTACACAGGCCCCATTCATGCCACCTTTCTTTTCCTCATCTTGCTAGTCCATCAAAAATCCCACAAGGAATCCTATTTTCAGGCTGCAAAACCTGGAGCTGAAGGAACAGGAGCTCCAAACCACCACCCCACCAGCGCTGCCCCGCTTCACCTGCATCACCCACCTCTTTGGGATTGTCTCCCACCAGCCTGAACTTGCGGGGAGTTTTGCTCCGGGCGTATTTGCAGCCATTGAAGTACATGCTCCAGGAGCAGCCGAAGGAGAAGGAAGCGCCGCAGGTGTTGGGGTCCTTGCCTTGGCACGCGCAGGTCCGGCTGCGGGAGGGACACCGTGGAGCAGCGTCAGCTGCCGGGGCCACGCGGTGACGGCAGCTCTGGGAACGGGAGGGAGCCCCACATGCCGTTCCCGCCCCATCTCCCCAGCCCCGTGGGACTTACTCGTCGTTGAGGCCGCAGCGGCGGCTGGTGGGGTTGCCGTACTTGGTGAGGGTGTCGGTGAGCTCCTGGTACAAGGTGTCACCCAGCGTGCGGGGGATGCCCTCCCAGGCCAGGATGAGGATGATGATGACGGCGTTCTGGCAGTGGTGGCCGGCCCGGTGCCGCACCAGGCACAGCAGCTTCTCCTCTTGGTTGTGTCTGCGGATCACCTGGAAAACAGAGGGGCCAAGTCAGACTGCTCCAACAAACACCTTCTGGGAGGGGGAGTACTTCAAAAGTGGGTCCTGGCTGCCTTCCCCAGTGCCCTGTGGGGGTGTGGGGGGCAGAGCTGGGGGGGCTCCCATGGCTGTATTCACCCTGTGGGCTTTGGGAGGCTGCCAGCACTGGATGTGCCATTCCAGATGCCAAGGGTGGGAAGCCCCAGGGAGTTTCCCTGGGAGTGGGCACAGCTCCCACTTCCTCCTTGCCAGTCACAGACTGAGCATCCTGCCCCTGTCCACTGTGGCCACCACCAGTGGAGGAACTCGTCGTCCCCAGGCATGGAGGAGACAAGTAGGAGCATTCCCTCAGGAAGGCTCCAAGGGGGACGAGAGCAGTGCAGGCACTCACCCACTTGGCGATGGGGCAGCCCCGGGAGCTTTTCCCCTCCTTCCCTGTGTAGATGACCTTCTCGATGCGGATGGCCTTGCCCTTCTCACCGTACCTGCCAGGGGACAGTCGTCAGCCCCGCTGGCCCTCCTGGGCCCCTCAGGTGCCCCCACTCATAGGACCCCACTCACCCTCACAGGACCTCACTCACTCTCACAGGACACCATTCACTCTCAGAAGCCCCCACTTCCATGACAGGACCCCACTCACCCTCTCAAGCCCTTACTTCTCTGACACGACTCCACTCCCCTGACAGGACTCCACTCACTCTCTCAAGTCCCCACTTCACTCTCTCAAGTCCCCACTCCCCTGACAGGATCCCAGGACCCTGTGGCAAGACCCCACTCAGTCTCTCAAGCCCCCACTCCCCTGACAGGCCCCCAGCCCTCCCTGCCCTCACAGCCTGCAGGGCCAGGCTGGGCTGTGGTGAGGGGCTCTTACCGCTCCTCCATGAGCTCCCGGATGGAGGCCACGGTGGGCCCCGAGCCCAGGTGGGTGTAATACGGCCCCTCATCCTTCTCCACGATTTGCTCTGCAGAGACAGGAGGCGGGGGACAAAGATGTCGGGGTTTGCACCTCTGCCAGCTGCCCCGAAGGATTCCAAATCCCCAAATTCCCTCAAACTGATCACTTCTGAACCAAAATCAAGGGTTCATCTTTCCCTAAGAGAATCAAAAAGGGGTTTGTTAAACAGCAACTGCTCCTCATTTCCTGCTCTGGAAGATGCTCCCAGCATTGAAATGCCACTAGGGAATGGACCTGCACCCATCGACATTCACCCCCTTTTGGGGCCCAAAAACCTTCGTGAGCAGCCACAGCCCTTTCCAGCGTCCCAGCAGTGATCACAGCTCCATCCTGGCATGGGGGATTCCCTCTGGACACTTGAGCTCTGCCAAGAAGAGTGGTTGTAGTTTACTTGGATTCCAAACTCCCTCCTCATCCTGGACTCCCCGTGCCCCACCAGCTCCCATCTGAGGCACCTGTCTGGAACTGCTCACAGCAACCATCCTGAATGGATGCTGCCAAAGCCATCAAAGGGATGATTCTGGGGCCAGAAACTATTGCTGCCTGCTTTAGGCTTATCCAGAGGATTTGGGGATGCTCATGGGATGCCCTGAGCTGGCTAAGCCTGTGCAAGGAAGGAGCAGCTGTGTGGAGAAGAGGCAGAAGGATATGGGCTATGGGAGAAGGATGCTGGGTATACAGGAGGAGGATGCTGGAGCTATGGGAGGATGCTGGAGCTATGGAGAAGGATACTTGGGATACAGAAGAATGCTGGGGCTACCAGAGAAGGATGCGAGGACTACGGGAGAAGGAGGCTCGAGACATAGGAGAAGAATGCTGGGAGTAGCAGAGAAGTATGCTGGGACTTTGGAAGAAGGATGCTGGGGCTGAAGGAGAAGGACACGGGGGCTACAGGAGAAGGATGCTGGGGCTACCAGCGAAGGACGCCTGAAATACAGAAGGATGCTGGAAATACAGAAGAAGGATGCCGGGACTACAGAAGAATGCTCAAAATACAGGAGAAGGAAGGGTCCTGGGGCTACTGGAAAAGGATGCTTGAAATGCAGGAGAAGGATGCTGGGGCTATAGGAGGATTCTGGGGTTTTTGGAAGAAGGACGCTGGAGCTACAGGAGGATCCTGGGGTTACAGAAAAAGGATGCTGGGGCTGCAGGAGGATCCCGGGGCTGCAGGAGGATCCTGAGGCTTCAGGACAAGGATGCTGGAACTACAGGAAAAGGATGCTGTAAATACAGGACAAGGACACTGTAAATACAGGACAAGGATGCTGGGGCTACAGGACAAGGATGTTGGGGCTACAGGAGAAGGATGCTGGGGCTACTAGAGGACACTGGGGCTACAGCCCTGCAACCAACACCCCCGCCTTGCATCAACAAACCCCTCGGGGCTTCCAGGGCACGCAGGTGCCGGTGTGGGAAGCGATGGATGCTCCAGCAGCCCCAGTGGCACAGGGCGGATCCCTGGCACACGGGGATGCTCCAACGCTGCTGGGTGGGTGGGATGCAACCGGCACGACAGCCAGGCCTGATCTGTCTTTGCATCCCTCTGCTCTCACCGCCCTGATTTTCATTCCCGTCATGTCCAGCTGGCTGGGAGCCAGGCCGAGGAGAAAGCCGGGCTCAGCTGGGCTGCAGCTGTCCAGACAGGGATCAATACGGAACGCACGGCAAAGGCTCACTTTATTACAGCTTCCAACAGCACTGGCACCCAATAAAGAACCGAGCCTGGCTCCTGCTGAATTTCTTTCTCCCACAGCTTTTTCTTGAGAAAACGGAGAAGTGGCAGGGAGGGCAAAACCCCCTCTCTCAGCCCTTAACCAGGCTGGAAAAAAAAAAGCAACTTGAATCTTTTCCTGGCAAACTCCAAGATCAGTTTGAGCGGCTTTAGAAAAGCTTTTCCTTCTCTCCATGCAGTTTGGGCTAATTCCTGCTGCCATTTACAAGCAAATAAATAAATAATCATAAGCCCCACTAATAAAGTGCAGCTTGTGCTTTTGCCTGAGGCCTCCTCTCCCAGCAGTGGGGCGGTCATTTTTCCAGCTGGATGCCCCAAATCCTCACCCTGCTCCTTCCAGGGGAGTGCACAGCTCCAGTCTGAATACTGGGGAGGGAATATCCAGCTCCCCACACTCAGATGGAGGTGGACTGACAGGACTGGGCAGGAATTCTCTAGCACTTGCTGCAAAGTCTAACAAATGCCAACACAGATTCAAAAAAACCCTTCAAAAAACCCCAAATCCAAGAGTTTGGTGATTTTTCAATGCATTCTGGTAGGATTGGTCAGCAAACAAGTCAGCATCCCAGAAGCAAATATTTCCCCAGGGATAAGTACATGCACTGAGCCAAAGTCTGGATTACTCAAAGTAACCTGAACCAGATAATTTGGCGGTAAATATCAGAAATAACCAGGTGAGAGTGGTTTTAGGTGGGTTCTGACACTGGGACCACCATGGATTTATGGGATTCAGCTGGTTAGGGTTAAGTCGACGCAAAACCCAACAACCCTTTGGTTTTGCTGCTCATCCACCCCCCCAGCACAGCCAGAGGCGCCGGTGCCGCCCCCGCGGTGACGCGGTGAACACTCGGCATTTCCACCCGACCATAAAAATAAGAGATGAGAAGAGAAAGCAAAAGGGAGCACTACAGCCCCAGAGTTTCACCATGTGAGTGCTGCACCTCCCCAAAGATCAGGGGCTTTGCTGGTGCCACGGCTTCACTCATTTATCCAGGGCAATCTGACCCTGCAAAGCCACCTCCTTGAAATGCCACCCTGGCAGTCACCACCACCCTGGTAATCCCCTGGCACAGCCGCGCACTCACCAACACAGTCGCAGGTGGGGAACTCTGCTTGTGCCCTCTTGGCTGGGGTGTCCAGGAGGCTTTTGGTCGGCGTGTCCAGGTATTTCAATGGAGACTCCAAAAAGCCGCTCAGGGTCGGCGTCAGCGGCACCTCGTCCTTGGTGGGTGTTCTGTCGACGTCATCCACGTCTGGGTTTTGGCTTTCCTCAGAGTAAAAACACGTGGTGGATACCACGGTGATAGCACCAGAAGATTCAATTTTGATCTGTTTGGGGGACCGGGCAGTGAAGGGTGGCTCCGCTAGCAGACCCTTCCCTGGAGATAAGCTTTTGGGTCCGGCTTGGGGAGCGCTGCTCGGAGCCGGGGCGGCGGTGGCGGCGGTGGGGGACCCTTGCGGGGCTGGTGCTGGCCCCCCCAGCAGCTCAGCAGCCCCGGGGGCGAGCGGGGCGGATGTCTCAGGGGGCGGCAGGTTGAAATTCTCCCCGAATTCGGCTTCAAATTGTCGGATGAGCTCTTCCAACTTGTCATCCACCATGATGGGAGCTGAGGTGGCTGGCAGGGGGGCAGCCGGCACTTCCTCCGAGCCTGTCGAGCCCACCGGCGCTGAGTGTATTTGGGGGCCCCCCCCGGGGGCACCCCTTTCCTGAGAGTCGGGAGCCGGGGGGACGCCATCAAGGGGGTTGGGTGGCGGGGGGCATGCGGCGGGCAGGGGTAGTGCAAGAGGCTGGTGCGGGAAGGCCGGCGGTGGCGGTGGCGCTTCGGTTTGCATCTCTTCGGGGGGGGGTTCGGCGGGAGGTTCAGCAGGCGCCCGAAACCCCTCCAGGCTGATCTGAAAGAGGGGCAGGAAAAGCGGCTGTGAGTCCTTCTGCTTCGCCTTCTTGATCTGCACTTGCTTGCGGAGAGGTTTGGCCGGCGGGGGCTTTTCAGGCGGCGTTTTCTTCTTCTTCTCTTTGGACTGCTTTTCGAAGGGCTTGGGGAGCACGGCCGGGGCACCGGGAGCCCACCAGCCACTCGGCCGGTCCGGGGGTGTTGGTGCTGCTGCTGCCAGGCTTTGCTCGAGGAAGAGGCTGCGTTTATGGTGGAGATGCTGCTGCAGGACCAGCTGCGTTTTCTTGTGCAGGTCAGGCTCTGGTGGTGCCGGTGGCAAACGGGGGCCACTCAGTGCTTCCTTGCTGGGCGCTTGCTCGGGGGGTTCTGTTTTGGGGGCAGTCACTTTGCCGGCTGTCACTTCAGGTCTCTTGAAAGCCGCCTTGATGTAGTCGTCAGCGTTACCCAGCAGCTGCTCCAGCTCTGCCATGGGGTCTCCAGCCCCCGCTGCACCCTCGGTCTCCAGCCCCCACGTGGCTGCGAAGTTCTCTCGGGGAGGTGCCGTGCTGAAAAATGGCTCAGGTGCTGCTCCCGGCTCCGGCGGGTAACGGGGCTCATCCCCTCGCTGCCACGTGGCCCCCGGTGGGGCAAGGGGGCTGGGGCCGAAGGGGGCGGCGGGGG